>JAKGSA010001914.1:11040-31643 GCA_033558755.1 Philaethria dido | reverse complement strand
TCGCGATGGTGAAACCGGTGCACACCTCTCGACACCCTTAGCCGACCACACCGATGTTGCGCCCGAGGCACTACGCCGCTTTGTGGGGGCCCATCTAGTGGGAGGCGAGTCACCGTCCGCTAACCTTTCAATTTGAGACTGTTGAAAAGGCGGACGTCCGGTAGTCTCAATCAATAGCCCAGTACTTAGTCCATCCAAACTCCATTCCATAGCCCTATTTTAGTTTTCCATATGTTCCATAGCTCCTACGCATTGACCGGTGACCATCTCTGAGCAATTGCCTATGGTTACTCAGAGATGGATCCCGGTCAATGCGTCAGATTAAAAAATATTGTTGTCTCAAAGGGGCCTCTACGTGTTGGACCTGTGTCCCCACGCAAGCCTTCCAAAGGACCGGGTTCCTTTGAACCCGAGAACCTGCAACGAGATACATTATACACTACAGAATGTATCGAATATTGACTGAAAACGGCGGACGGAGTGTCTTGACACTTTGTTCTTTTTGATTACTTTTGATTGATTTTTGATTATTATTTGATTTTTGCTATGTGGGATAAAGCATGAAGTTATGTAGTAATGCAGCTATTTAGGAATATTAATGATTAGAATACTGGTTTTTTAATGCAGATATCAAATTTTTTAGTTCAAAATATATTTGTTACATAACAAAGTATTTTTTTTAATTATTTTACAACTCAAATTAGTAGACTATTAGCTATATCACTAAATTTAATCGCCTGTCGTGGCGCAGAGGAACGAGCGTGCGATTGTAAACACGACAGGTTGTGGGTTCGATTCCCACTTCCACGGAAAGGTAAATTTTAAATAGTATTTTCATATCCTGGGTTTGGTAATAAAGCAAAACGAGGCGTTGAGTTCCGCCACTCAGCACGCAATACCTCAATCCGGCGGAAAGTGGAGAACGGAGTATCTCAAGACTAGGTTCTCAGGTTCCCTCTGCCTATTCTGCTATATACGGAATACAGAGTGAAGTTAAAAAAAACACTAAATTTAAAGGGACCTCATTAGAAACACAAGCTATCACAAAAAAAACCATCAAAATTGGATCACACAGTAAAAAATGCAGTAGAATACTCTTCCTTTTTTGGAAACTTTTTAAGAATAAAGTAACTAAGTAATATATTTTACGCATCGTGAATTTTGTGGACTCGTTGCGGATGAAATGTACTCGTACTCCTCAGCTTAACTTCTAAAGCGCATTTTCTTATTTTGATGTCTCTTGTAATTTATCTTCATCCACTGACTTTAAAAAACGAAATTTAAATTCAACTAAGTAAGTTGATAGAACATGGAGAATACAGTTTTTTTAGCTCCATGATGTATCCCGTATATAGCAGGGTAGGCAAAGGGAACCTGAGAATCTGGTGTTAAAACACTCCGTTCCCCATTTTCTGCCGAATTGGGTGCTGAGTGGCGGAACTCAACGCCGCGCTTTGCCTTGTTACCAAACTCAGAAAAATGCAAAATATTTAAAACTGTATAAATAGAACATGAAACATGAAATAGTTTTTTTTCACTTTCACGCTTTTTTTTACTGTTCATAGTAGTCAGAGAAAATTTAATGTCAAGACACTCTGTTGCCCTCTTTCTGCCGAATTGAGGCATTGCGTGCTGAGTGGCGGAACTCAACGCCGCGCTTAGTCTTACTAAAGCGGAGAAAGGGCAACGTCTGACTGTAAGCGCGATTATTTGTGGGTTTGATTCCCACTCAGGGATAAGATTATATTTAAATTGTTTTCCTGTACCTGCTCTGGTAAGACAACGCGGTGTTGAGTTACGCCACTTAGCACGCATTGTTTCAAATTCGGGCGGAATGCGGCGAATGAAGTGTTATAACACTAGGTTCAGACCATCCTGCCATGCGGGATAAAGCGTGAAGGTATTTTTCTTTTAAATAAAATAATTTAATAACAACCACTGTCTCTATTGATGCGTTAACAACACGTTGCCTACCAACGTATATGTCACTTTATATAAACATGGATGTCAAACCATGGTAGTGTGTGTAACATTTATTTTATTAATTTAATATACTTTTTATGCATTATTTTAAAAAGATATTATCGTTCTGCACTCTTACGCTATATAAACTATAAGTGTGTCAAGTTTCATGCTCTTTCATCCGTATAATTTTCATAAAAAAGGTCACAAAGTTTTTACTTCACGTATTAATATATAGATAATAACACAAACACAGTAATAATCACGCAATATGTTCACATTAGATTGCAGATTAGCATAACTATCGAATAGTAGATCTGATGTAATACATCACATCGCCCATATAAGTCACATGGGAATTGATGGCATTGGGAATGAGTTATTGTATGATAAACATATGTGTGTAACTACCTTCCAATAGCGATTTAAATAAAATCATTTCATATGTTATACGTATCTGTATTAAAATTTTACAAATAATTACAGAACTATATATTTAGAAAAATTTTGAACGCAGCGGGACTCGATCTCGCACCTCTTAGAAACTGTCCATCTCTGACCACTAAACCATGCGTTCTACATCCAACTGCGTCGAAATTCTTATATGATTGTACTACTTATTTATGTTGCAAGCAACATAAATAAATTGTATTTCTGTAGACGGATTTTTACAAATTTCTGCTAGCCAAAGATTATTTCTAAGAACAATCGTTTGGCAAGAGACAATGCTGTTTTATTAAATATTTTAGTTTTTTTTAAGTGATTCGAGTCTTGTTGCTTTTATACGTTTTCTAAATATATTGTTCATTTTCTAAGTGTGTGATCAACACTTTAACACTTCGAAAAATAATTGCAGAACACTTGAACAATATAAAGGTTATATTAAAAAGGTATTATAGCTCATGCTCAATATAGTTGTTAATTTATTGTAAAATTATATATGAAAAGAGCTACTGTTGAGTTTATCGCTGGTTCTTCTCAGCAGAGTTGCTTTCGACAGGATTTATCCTGCATAGTCAAGAAAACCTGGTGCCAAAACACTTCGTTCGCCGCTCTACGTCCAAGTTCGAGACATTACATGTTTGATGTAATACATCACATTGCTCATATAAGTCATATGGGAATTGATAGCATTGGGAATGAGTTACTATATGATAAACATATTTATGTAACTAGCTACTGATCGCGCACTATCATTATAAGCAGTTTCACCCTTAACCCCGTATAGTCAAGAGAACCTAGTGCCAAGACAATCTTCAGTTAATGGACGTTCCGTCTAAATTGATGCATTGAGTGTGAACTCAATGTTTCACTTGACCAGAGCGGTGAAATGAAAATATATAAAATATAATAATTCCCCAGAATGGAAATCAAACCCACAAACACACGCGATTTAGTCAGACTACTGTGACTATTTTATCTCATATTTTCCTGTTACATTTTCATATCAGTTCTCTGTGGATTTGTTAAATTCATCGCCACTGTGTTAAGGAAAAAGCTTTTAAATGTGAATATAACATGTTTTATATTTAGTGCTGTGTTTAAAATGCAAGGTTTGGTAACAAGTGTAAAATTTGTGGGAAAATGAATTATGAAAAGACAAAATGTTTATGTTTACATATTTTTATACTAGTATTTTCATTTCCTGGGTTTGGTAACAAGGCAAAGCGCGGCGTTGAGTTCCACCACTCAACACGCAATGCCTCAATTTGGCGGAAAGTGGGGAACGGAATTGTTGTAAGAGAACGGAGTGTCTCAACACTAGGTTCTCAGGTTTTCTCTGCCTACCCCGCTATATGTGGGATAAAAAAAAGTTAAAAAAAAGAAAAAAATATACTATTTTTCAAAACTTATAGATACATATATATGTGTAAACCTAGAAATTATAAATTTTTATACATTTTAATGAGGAACGGAACAAAGAGAACTGAGTGACATAACATTGGGTTTTCATATTCCTTTAGCCTAGCCTGCCATGTGCGGAAGGAAACGAAAGCTAAAAAATACATTTTATTCTAACAACATCTTAGTTCAGTTGGGATATAGTGGTAGTGAATTCTATTTCAATTAAAGGAAATATTTGAGACTAGATAGACAAAAGTATAGCGCTTTAAATGTGGCTGAGGAAGGTGAAGAAAGAGATTTTTTCTCATCATCAAATAAAGAGGCTTTGGTGGCGCGTCCCGAAAGCTGTTTTGTAAACATTTTCATTTCCCTACTCTAGCACAACCAAGAGAAGCATTAATTTAATACCCAATGTCTCGAATTCAGACTAAAAAAAGACAACGGAGTGTCTTAATACTATGTTTTTGACTACCTATGGTATACGGGAAAAAATACAAATTTTGAAATGTTATTTAAACTACAAAACTCATATATATTTACCTACATAGCTTCACACCGTATCCCGCATTTAGCGGGGTAGGCAGAGGGAATCTAGTGTTATGACACTCCGTTCTCTTAAACTTTACATTTCTTGAAGTGGGAATCGAACCCACAACCTGGCGCGTTTATAGTCGCACGGTTGTGCCTCTGCGCCACGATAGGCGTTATATATTTCCCTAATCTCTATTTTCTTTCAAAACCCTTAAAAATATATCCAAAAAATGATAATTTCCCACAATTTATCACATCAACGTTACAACGCTTAAAACAAGGTCAAGTGGACCCAAACATAAACCGTTCTGGGGACTCGGCTATCAATATATAGCGTAATAAAGGCAGCAGTTAATCCTTATCTAAGTTTATTATAAGTAATATTATATTCTGAACACGTTCCGCACAGTTATTGGAGGAAAGTATTGTCCCTGTTAGTTTTCCATCTTGCGAATGAATGTTGTTTGCGTGAGGTTCCTTTTTGTTCTTTTTTTATCTTAAATTTAATATGCTTCTCGCTTTTTGGTTGTCGTTTTTGAGTTGAATGTTTTATGTTTTTTGCGTTTAATTCTATTCTCTCGTTAAAAAGGAAGTACTTTTTAAATAGACTATATTTTTTATATTTGTTACCGCATAGCTTTTTACTAGATGTACGAATTTTGATGATTTTTTTTTATTAATAGGTTGTGCTTCTTTTGTTCCCTTTAAAATTTAATTAAGATCTGACCACCAGTTTTTGAGCTATCCGTAATTACCTTACTTTTGCAGTGCATTTTATTTGAAATCAGATTTCTGTTTTTGTTAATATTTTAATTATATTTGTAAAATGATGTAGCTACAAGCTTTTTAGCGCATAGCGGATAAGTTAGTCAGAAAGTGACAAGGATCTGCGTTTTTCACTTCCTGAATGGTTTCACGACATTGCAAATAGCTCACAAGCCACTCGTCAGATCTTAACCTAATTTAAATGGGACCACATCAGAAGTATTGGCACTCATATAAAAAAAGAATCATCGAAATTTGCTCATCCAGTAAAAGGTTAGGGTAACACGCAAAAAAGACACAGTCGAAGTCGATTAAAATCACATAGTCTTTGAAGAAAACAGAAACTATAAAAATAATAACAAACGTTCTCATTCTAATTTCAGTTCATACTAATTCCTCTGTAATTTGCATGTTTCACAATTTTAAACACGACAGCTTTTCCGTTACAACTTTAAAAGGAAACGCCATTTCTGAACAGAGCACAGTCACGGGTAGTTAGCTTAAAACCAACTTCACGCATTTTGATTTTTGTTTTTCAAATAATTTTTACCATTTTTGGTATTATGCTAATAGCTATAATGTATTTTAATTTATAAGTAATATTTTTTTTGCAGTTTTACTCTTATAGTGAGGTATACAGGGAAACTAGTGTCTAGTGTGTAATAGTGGAGTGCATTGACACTAGTTTCTCTCTACTTTCCGCCCGAATTCGTTACATTGCACGTTAAGTGGTGCAACTCAATGCTGTGATTGGTCTTACCAGAGCGGATGAAAAAAATATTTTTGATATAATCGTCATATTTACAGTCAAACACTGCCCCACTGCGCAACGATGGCTTCTATTATTATTATAATGGATATTTTTAGTTAGGATGGCTTAAATAAATATATATATATATATATATATATATATATATATATATATATATATATAATTTGAGTCTGATAAGAGCCTGGGCCTTAATAAAAAAATAAATGTATATACATATTATATTAGATTAAAATGTCAAAGCTCAGTTAAAAATTACCCACCTTGATTTAATTCATAAGTCTCTAATATAATCCAACTATAAAATGGTTTTTAGTAATAGTTGTTTTTAGCATCAGCATTTTAAAATTTGCTAATAAAGTAAAGTTAAGAAATACTTAACCCTAAATAAAATAAAGCTAAATAATTCAGAAAATGTAGAAGAGAGATGAATATCATTAATAAAAATACATATTTCGATCCTATCAATTTCTAAAATCGTTTAGCTAACACTATATCGTTATAAAATTCCAGAAATGCAAAACAGTTTATATCCATTATTCCAACAAGTACATATGCTTGCCAATTTCACAAATGTAACAAGTATGCGTGAGGTTGTTAGGCTGGTGTGCCCCAGGGAACCGTTGTAGGCCCAATTGAATATATTATGTTCTACAATCATATCAAAATATAATGAGCGTCTGTGTCTTTTACGTTCGTACATCTTTAAAATTGCTCCCCAGTGGCAATACAGAAAATAAACTAGCTTCAGAAGGTGAAGCTATTATTTTGTATGAAAAGCGTGTTCATATAACAATGAGAAATCATGGAGATATCTACATGACTCTGTGTGTATAATTTAGTCAAAGCGTTTCGCTTTCTTTGACTTTATTTATTATTTTTATTTAGTTTTTAAAGTTGTATTTAAATGGTTGTAAGTTGAATTTTATAACGAGATACCATATCTTTGTCTTAGTGTAGATAATATCTGATATATGTATTTTTCTGAAGATGTTTTTCTTAATGACAAATTTGATATAACAAAAGTAATGGTGAAATCTTGACAAGCTGTTTATAAGTCATCTACAAACTGTTAGAGCGTTGAAAGGTGGAGCTTAACGCAGTAGTTTGTTTTATAAGCATAACTTAAATCCTTCCCCGAGTAGAAATCAAACCCAAAATCATTCATTTGCAATACTATTAATATAAGGAATAAGATTAGAATATCTAATAATGCAGTGTTAATGATTTTAACTAGATAATTTATAGAATGATCATATTAATATTAATATATATGATTATAGAATACTTATATATATATATATATATATATATATATATGTATGTTTATGGTACATATTTATTGTATGTATTACTTATATAGTTGTATATTTATTTTATCTATTATCGTTTCCCTTCCTTTATTTCCTATGCCTTAAGGTTGCCTGGAAGAGATCGCTGTTATAGCGATAAGGTCGCCTTTTGTACAATTTAACTATTTTTGTTTCATGTTTCTCTTTTTTTGTAATTAATATGGGTGTACAATAAAGGATTATTACGTTACATTTTCTCCATACCAAATTTAGGATATGAAAACTTTTCTAACAAACCTTTGCTAAATACTGGTCTACCCTTAGTAGATACTACTACATAATTTACAAATTTAATATTTTAAATAACTCAGAAGCTTAGTAACAATCATTTCCGCACAATCCAATGTTAAATAAGCGGATTAAGTTTGAATCTCTTCTAATATTCATAGGGTTATCGTATGTATAATCTAGTTGCTTAATCGCTCGTATGATACTGAATTCATAATTAACCTCATGTTGTTTTAGGTTGTTTATTAAGAATGAATTTTAGTTTCATTAACCGATTTCAAAAAAGGAGAAAGTTTTCTGCCGAAAGTATTTTTTTGTGTGTCAACGGAAAAAAATTGACTGGGTAAACCAATTTCGATGATTCTTTTATATTATAATTTTTGACGTGTAGTTTTTGAGTTATTCGTAATAATTTTACTTCTTAGTTAGTCTTTGAAGTCGGTTTTCTTTTTTTTGTTATAATCTTAGTTGTTTTAATATTAAATATAGACTTCAAGCGTTATAACAAACGGTGGCGTGAAATTGCTATGTTCGTTGAATGTTACATGTAAACAGCTTATTCAGCTCCATTGATAAAATCTTTTTCATGTTTTGTGAGTTTTATAATTTAGAGGAATAATAAAGCAAATGAAATGAAAATCTATAGACATTAAAAACAAATGATTAGAATATTTTAATTCGTTCGAAAAATCTAGATAATAGAGATAAAGAAAGGCGTGAAACCTAATAATAGTAGGTAATTAATTATTTCATAACGAATATAGATAATATACGAAATAAATTCAATTTTTGCCAAAAAAAAAACGACTTTAAATAAAGTTACTACTACTAAAAAGTAAAATCTTACGAAAAACTCAAAAACTATTCATCAAATCTTAGTTGAATAAAATGGGACTACATCACTTCTGATGTGCTTCCACTAGCTATCATATGAAAAAAGATCCATCAAAATTAATTTACCCATTAAAAACCTATGTACAAATATGTACCACTATACAAATAAAAATACAATCAAACTGAGAGCACTTTTTATTTGAAGTTGATTAAAAAATGAATAAAGGTGAAAAACTTAACATAACAAATAACAAAAACAAACAAACCAACCTAATTGTTGAAATTAAAACAACTGAAACATAACCTAACATGAAAACAGACAAAGAACAAAACGTACACAAAGAGAAACAGGTCTAATATGCTCTTGGTAAATCATATATTTTTTTGTTTTTTTTTAATGGATAACGGATGGCAAACGAGCAGAAGGACCACCTAAAGGTAAGTGGTCACCTTCGCCCATAGACATCTACAACACCAGAGATGTTATAGATGCGTTTTCGATCGACGAGGACACAGATGGAAGGGAAGGACAATGTAGTAGTCCGCTATCGGAATCACCACATTTTGGGAAAAGGATGGGTGGAAAAGGGGAAAGTATTACCTTGAGCAATTATCTGTATGCCTAACATCGAGCTTTGAACTAAGAAGCTGACTTAAAATAAAATGCACAAGAAAGTTAAATTATTACGAATAACTCAGAAACTATTCATCAAGTCTTAACAAAATTTAAATGAGACCACATAAGAAGCAGTAGCTATCATATAAAAAACAATCATCAAAATTGGTTCACTCATTAAATAAATCATTAATGAAATTGAGAACCTCCTTTATTTGAAGTTGATTAAAAAATAAATAAAGGTGCAAAACTTAACACAACAAATAACAAAAACAAACACACCAACCCAGTTGTTGATATTAAAACAACTGAAACAGACAAAGAACAAAACCTACCACACAAAGAGAAACAGGTCTAATACGCTCTTAAATCATATATTACCTTGAGCAATTTTCTGTATGCCTAACATCGAGCTTTGAACTAAGAAGCCCACGTACAAGGCAAAATTAACAAAGCGGCTTGTAATTACGTTGTATGTAAAAAAGGTAAAGGCCGCAGTATCTATGATACAGTTAATAAGGTCTGTATTCCACTGGATTTTCAACTAGATACTACAAAGGCTCGATGCCAGTCTAATTTGAACGTCAAATTATAGCTTAGCTAAGAGAAATTGAAGCATATGGCACGTTTGATATTTTAGGTTAATTTTGTTATCAAAGGTCTGGTTTATGGTTATATTTAGTGTTATAGTTATGGTATGGCGATGGTAAATATCAGTAGCTTGTTATTTCGGGTTTTAGGGGAGATTGTTATTTTAAATACTTATTTGGTAGATTTAATAATAGAATAACTAGAAAATTAGGTATATTGTGGGATTTGGAAAAGATACAGTAATGCAAGTGGGGCTTTATTTTTAGCTTCATGCGGTATAGCATAGCAGGGTTGTTAGAGCGAAGTTAGTGTCAAGACACTCATTTCACCGCTCTCATTCATTTAAATTGTAATTGCCTTTAATTTAAGTATTTAATAATATTGAAGTATATTTATTTTGAGATGTTTGATTTTCACAAACAAAAATATAATCGATTTTTAATAAAATGCTCTAAAAAGTAAAAATATTACGAATAACTCAAACTATATTTAAATGGGACCACATCAGAGGAACTAGCTATCATGTGTAACTTCAGCTATCACATAAAGAAAGAATCATTCGAACTGTGTCACCCAGTAAGTGATACACCTGGAAAAATACAAAATTGAACTGAGAACCTCCCCTTTTTTTGAAATCTGTTAGAAAGCTCCTACTAATCACTTAGAAACGATTTTACGTACACAACTTTTTTTTTAAACTTCACGCTGTATCCCGCATATAGCAGGGTAGGCAGAGGGAACCAGAGAACCTAGTGTTAAGACACTCCATTCTCTTTCAACAAATCCGTTCCCCACTTTCCGCCGAATGATTCAAATTAAGGGATTTCAATCATAATTTAACATAGCTATCATCTATGTAACTCACATATATAGCTCAAAGCAATAGTAATCCAAATTATACATTCCCCGTTCCAATACACGTATTGCGTTAACGATCGTCTGTTTTGATGACCAATAAACGGTTTATGTCTTAACGTGAAACGAAACTTTATATGTAATTAAGTGATCTTAAAATCCATTAATACTGAATAAGTAACAATAGAATGTAGGGTTAAGGTTCAGGATAAACCTTTTTATGCCGTCGAAAACAATATTGTGAATTTGTTAACGAAAATACATTCCCCTCAAATGTTTGCGCGACCCCAAAAATTTACATAATATTCAAAAAGATTGCTAGGTACTTGATAATGTTTGTGCTGTTTTCAACTTTATGTCATAGATAATAGAGTTTAATTTTAGATCTGTTTGATATTAGAGATCTTTTAATATATTTTATGGTTGCTTTTTAAACTAAACGTCTTGGGAGCGTGGTTATATGGAACATAACGTGGTTATAACTGGATAAATTAAATCTAACAATCTGCTAAATTGCTGAGTACTTTGTTTTTAGTGTGTACCGCATAATTGTTATCACCATATATGCTTGTCTGCAATACACAAAATTTTACTGCTTTTTAATATTTGTTCTCAGTTATCATTGTTAAAATCAATATTTCGAAAACTTTGATTTTCGCAATTTTTACATATATCAAATGTCTACCTATGATCCTGGGCTTGGTGACAAGGCAAAGCGCGGCCTTGAGTTCCGCCACTCAGCTCGCAATACCTCAATTAGGGGGAAAATGGGAAACGGAGTGTCTTAACACTAGGTTCTCAGGTTCCCTCTGCCTACACTGCTATATGCGGGATACAGCGTGAAGCTAAAAATAACCAATGTTCACAGATTATTAAAGTGTTCAACACGTCGGGTTCCAATAAAGTATTTTAATACTAAAATATACGCGATTAATCCGGTTAAATAATAATATCCTTTATTGTACACCCATAAACATTACAAAAAAGAAAAAATAAAAGAACAATAATAAAATTGTACTAGAGACGACCTTATCACTAAAACATCTCTTCCAGGCAACCTTAAGGCATAGATAAAATATAAAGGAAAGGAAAAATTTAGCTAAAATAGTTTAATTTAAGATATTTAATTCACTTTAGGATTTTAGAAAGAAAATTACGTTAAAAAAAATATTCCAGGTGTTCGAAAAAACAAAAAAAGCGTCACACTGTATCTCGCACATAACAGGGTAGGCAGAGGCAACTTGAGAACCTAGTGTTAAGACACTCCGTTCTCTTAGGATTTCCCGTCCCCATTTTCTGCCGAATTGAGGCATGGCATGCTGAGTGGCGGAAGTTAACGCCGCGTTTTCCTAGTTACGAGAGCACGACATTAATTTCTTACTTTCATTTACTAAATATTAATTATTATTAATTTTTAATATTTTAGTTTCCTGGAGTGAGAATCGAACCCACAACCTGTCGCGTTTAAAGTTGCACGCTTGAGTCCCTACGTCACGCTTGGCCTCGTGAAAAAAAATGGCAAAACATATTCCAAACAACTATATTTATATCCCATCTCCAAAGTGTTTGCGAATTTGGGCCACGTCTAAGTGCGTCGTAAGGACACATCCGAAAGTTGTATAAACATTTTCTCCCTTTGAATATTTATCCCAAGTTGAATAAGTAACAGATGTTCCCAAATATCCCCTTTAATTAAGACTTCTTTGAACAAGATATTAAAATGATCTTACCAAGTACCGTACCCTGAAAGCGTGCGCATAAATCAAGCTAAATACAACTTATAAACAACTTAATAGATGAAAGACAAAATTATTTATGACTACAATCTATGCCATTAATTCAGGAATAGGCTTATAATGACAGATATCTGGATAAGTTTTAGAGGTTATATTCGCAAATATATTATTACTTGCTGTTACCCGTGGCTTCGCTCAATGTCATTTTTTTCTTTTTTAACTTCACGCTGTATCTCGAATATAGCGGGGTGGGCAGAGGGAACCAGAGAATCTAGTGTTAAGACATTCCATTCTCTTTCAACATTTCCATACTATAGTATATAGCGTGTATATTCGTTAATTTGAAGGCTTTGAAGTAGCTAGGTTTTTAATTTTTTTTTACTAACTATCGTGTCAGCCATTTTTTTTTATTTTTTTAAATAAATAAGTATTCTATGTTCTTTTTAATATATCTAAGAAGAAGATGAATGTCAAACAGTCGTATACAAAATCCGCTGATTTATAAAATAAAAAAAATAGAAAACAATAACAACACACGACATAAATAACATTAAAATTAAATATATACATTTTTTTAGCTTCAAGCTGTATCCCGCACATAGCAGAAAACCTGAGAACCTAGTGTTAAGACACTCCGTTCTCTTATTCCGTTCCGCCGAATTGAAGCATAAATATATACATACTTATATTATACATACAAAAATACATATACCCATATCTATAAATTATTCGCTTTAGAAATTACTAATAACTCCTAAATGAATACCAGTAAGCACTGTTCTACCACAGTTCGTCTGTTTTTAGTAATGTATCACAGAAGGTGGCAAGAAATATTGCGACAACTACTGTGCTGCAGTCGGAATGACAATATATTTAGTAAATTCACAGTGCATTTGGTAATAGCTGCAAATCCTGCATATTCACAGTAATGAAAACACTAATAGTCTACATAACTAATTATTTACTAAATATTGGCCAAATCTTGTATAATTTTTGTAATTAACTAAAAATTGCCCTTTTATAAAAATCCAACTAAGAAAGAAGAAATAATGTGAATATAACTTATTAGATACTAAATATTTGGCCTATTTTTGGCCTATTCTTGGCATACTTTTTTCAACTAACTAGAAAACGCGCTTTTATAAATAAATAATACTTTAAAAAAAAACAAAAAAGTCACACTTTTGTGAAATATTGCGCAATTTTTTTTGAGTAATCAAAAAATCTAAATTATCATCTTTGCCTTGTTATCAAACCCAGGAAATGGAAAATTCCATTTTCTGGAATGTGATTCGAACCCACTACCTGTCGCATTTACAGTCGCACGCTTGTGCTTCTGCGCCGTGACAGGCGTTATTTATAGATCTATTTATTTTATCAAAATCTAGCAACTTGTGGGGAACGGAGAGGTTTAACACTAGGTTCTCAGATTCCCTCTGCCTATCATGCCATATGCGGGATACAGCGTGAAGCCAAAAAAAAATCTAATCTGTTTTTAACTACACCAATAACATCTTTCTAAGATAAATCCCATTTTCCCCGAAATCTTAACTGAGAGTGGAAAAAAACAAAGAATTCTCAATTGCCAAAGTAATTTGTGTCTTGATTAAAATTTATTGTTTTGCGTCTGTCTATTTTTGTCGCTTGATGACTTTTTTTGGGTGAGTATAAATTGGGGATAAGCTATGCGCTTTGTTAGAACTTCAAATTAGAACAGTTTGCTGTGCTTATTTATGTCCAAATTACCATTTCTTTTTAAATCACGCTGTATACCGAATATAGTAGGGTAGGCAAAGGGAATTGTGCCGAAAATGTGGCATTGCATGATGACTGGCGGAACTCAACGCCTCGCTTTACCTTATTACCAGAACGAGGATAGTAAAAATATTAAAAAATATTTAATATTTTCATTTTTAGAAAAAGTTATTTATGTTGTTAGCGTCTCTGTAGAGAATTTTTTACAAATTTCTGCTACAAAAAGATCATTTCAAAGAACAATCATTTGGCAAGAGAATATGCTATTTATTAAATATTTTTGAAGTTTTAAAGTGTTAATCACAGACTATTATAATATTTTCATTTCCTGGAATGGGAATTGAACCCACAACCTGTCGTGTTTACAGTTGCTTGTGCTTTTGCGCCATGACAGGTCTCAATTTAAAACAGTTACAATTTAACTGGTAATTAGTTCCTTCAGACGAACATAAAAGGAATTCCCAAAATTTATTCATTTAGAAACGATTTAATTTAGCAAATGCTAAGTAAAATGTTTAGAGGGTGGGTAATTAATTATTATCCATGATAGAAATAAAAGAAATTAAAAATACAAAATTTCAAGTTAAAAATACAAGAACATCTCGTTAGTCGGTTCTGTTTGTTCTTTTTTTAGAGCAAAAAGATTGAATTTTGTAAAGAGATTGAATGATTGATGATTTGTTTCAAGAGTAGGAGGAGGTGTGGGTTATGTCTGATTTTAACCAATTTCAAAAAAAGGAGTAGATTTTTTCAATTCAATTTAACTGTATTTTTTTATTTGTTACCTCATTCTAAGTAAAAGTATTGAGAACTTTCTTTTCCATAGGACAGTTAACAGCGGCGAGGGGTGAAAATTTTAGTAAGGCAAGCTGGAAAATTAAGGGAAGCCTATGTATACTTAGGGAAGCCAGTATATATATTTAGGGAAGCCGGTAATTTTTAGGGAAGCCGATGTATTTAAGGAAATCGATATAGGATGTCAAGGTATTCCGTAATTTCACTATACAATTTTGGCCCTTTTTTTTAGATCTATAAGGTCAGAGCTTTTTTTTTTCGCAATTGTATGCCTAATATTTTTTTTAGCTCTCACACCTTGTTTGACATTATTTTTTCGAGCACCACATTCTGCTGGCAAGCTTTTCTTTTAGGTCTCATTTTTGTACTTTGGAAAGTTACGTAAGCAGGTGGCAATCGAGTTGTATGGACGCCTCGCCACTGATAGTTATACTTCGATCGACTAATTGACTTACTTCATAGATCACTAGAGTTATTCGTAATAATTTCTATTGCTTTTTAGTGTATTTTACTTGAAATCGATTTTCTTTTTTCAAAAATCATAAAAATTTTGGACAGCATCATACATTTTTCATATGGGTCTACATTACTGATTTGATAGGCGGTAGTTGTAAACACTTACAACCATCCCGTTGATGGAATGCTTAATTTTTTTCATTTCATTGATCCGCTATGAAAGTAAGCACGTTGAATTCCTTCGGCCAGTACTAATAATGTTTTAGAAATACGCAAAAAATGGTGAAAGAAGGATCCCAATACTATATTTAAATAAGTGAAATTAGTTTTTTTTTAACTTCATATTCCCTTCATTCTTCATTTCCCTTCTGTATCCCGCATATTTCAGGGTAGAAAGAGGCAACCTGAGAAACTAGTGTTAAGACACTCCGTCCCCCACTTTCCGCCGAATTGAGGCATTGCGTACTGAATGGTAGAACTCAACGCCGCGCTTTGCCTTGTTACCAAACCCAGGAAATGAAAATACTAAACATTATATTTCTTGGAGTGAGAATCGAACCCACAACCTGTTGCGTTTACAGTACGCTTGTGCCTCTACGCCACGATAGGTGTCAAGTGTGTACCGATACTATCTCTAAATACTCAAAGTTAGTAAAGTCAAAGTTTTTTTACTTAAAAAACGTCATAAAAACCTTTTTTTCAAAAAAAACTCCTTTTGATATAGAAAGAAAGTATGAGGAACAACTGTTCAGATGACGATAACAATGCTCTTATATTAACTCGGTCTACGAACAACATTCAACCGAGCGCTTGTGCAAAGAATTGGCGTTCATATTGTAAAGTATTAACTAACATATGTAGCAAGTCCTTAGCGACTCTATAGTAATATTAATATTTTTTTCATTATTATCCATATTAGATATGACGCCTGTCGTGGCGCAGAGGCAGAAGTGTGCGACTGTAAAGCGACAGATTGTGGGTTCGATTCCCACTCCAGGAAATGAAGTATTTTCATTTTCTGGGTGCGGTAACAAGGCAAAACGCGGTGTTGAGTTCCACCACTCAACACGCAATGCCTTAATTTGGTGGAAAGTGGGAAACGGAATTGTTGTAAGAGAACAGAGTGTCTTAACACTTGGTTCTCAGGTTCCCTCTGCCTACCTGCTATATGTGGGATACAGTCAAAAAAAAAGGAAAAAAATGATAGTTATTTTAACCGACTTCAAAAAAGGAGGACATTGTTATTTCTACTGTATTTTTTCTATTTGTTACCGCATAACATATTATTGGACCAATTTTAGTGATTCTCTTTTTATATGATAGCTAGTGCTGATGTGGTCTCATTATAATTTAGTTAACACGGACGATAAATTTTTGAGCTATTCGTAATAATTGTGTTTTTAATGCATCTTATTTGAAATCGCTTATCTTTTTGTGTTAAAATCACATATTAAAAAAATCATTTCGAAGTTAAAGTGGGAAACGGAGTGTCTTAACACCAGGTTCCGTCTGCCTACCCTGCTATATGCGGGATACAGCTTGAAGCTATGTATGTATGTATATATTTTGAAGTAAATAACTCAAAAAAAATAACATGATAAGCGCCGTCATGGAGCAGTGGAAGTTCATCTGACTGTAATAGTTATTGGTTGTTTATCCGCTCTGGTCACTGCGCTTACTATCCGCCAAAACTATAGACATTGAGTAGCGTAACTGAACGCCGCATTTTATCTTACCAGAGCTAATTTCACGAGAAATTGAAATGTAATCATTACCCCGAGTGAGACTCAAGCCCACAATCACGTTTACAGTCTCTAAAATGTCAACTGTCACTATCATGTCAAAGACGAACCGCCAAATATCTTATGATGTGTTCCAATTCGATGACATGTAAGCCAGGTTTTCCCCTTTCCCACCCATCCTTTCCCCGAAATGTGATGATTTCGATAGCGGACCACTACATTGTCCTCCCCTTCCATCTGTATTCTGTAGGTTGGCAACGCATCTACAACATCTCTAGTATTGTAGATGTTCATGGGCAAAGGTAACCACTTACCATCAGGTGGTCCTTCTGCTCGTTTGCCATATATATCCATAAAAAAAAAAAAACGCCTTTTCATAAAATAATAATTAATATACAGTATGATAAAAATATATAATAACAGATTATATCCCTCATAGTTCTCTATTATTCTACAAACACGCTGTATAATAGAACATTTTCTTTGTCATCTATTAATTACTAACATTCATCAAAATGTTATTTTTATATTTTTCTTTATATATAACGATATTTCTAATTACTATGAAATAATGTAGTGAGATGATTAATATCAGAAGTTTTTGTTTTCATGTCAGGTCGTTATAATAATGCGAAGGAAAAACGTTAGAAACCTTTTTACGTAAATGATATAAAGGAATATAAAATTCTGGTAATATAAAGCACGGCGTTGAGTTCCGCCATGTAATATGCAATAACCAGTTGCGGAGTATTGGAACAAGCATGCGACTGTAAACGCGACAGGTTGTAGGTTCGATTTTCACAGGAAATGTAAAAAGTTTTGTATTTCCATTTCTTGGGTTTGGTAACAAGGCAAAGCGCAGCGTTGAGTTCCGCCACTCAGCATGCAATGCCTCGACCTGCCTTCGACGGAAAGTGGGGAACGGAGTGTCTTAACACTATGTTCTTAGGTTCCTGCTGCCTATCCTGCTATACTGGTATGCAGGATACAGCGTGAAGCTAAAAAAAAAGAAATATATAATTCATTTATACGCTGTAACAAGGCAAAGCGTGGCGTTGAGTTTCGCCAGTCATAACGCAATGCCTCAATTCGGCGGAAAATAAGGAAAAATAAGGTGTATCTGAAATACATGGTAGTGTATTTAATGAAATGATTTGATAATTTCTCTTAACAATGACGTATGGTTTTTTTTAATTTTTTTTTTATTGTAGTGGAAGGCGGCAAACGAGCAGAAGGACTACCTGATGGTAAGTAGTTAACCTCGCCCATGGACAACCACAACACCGGAGGAGTTGTAAATGCGTTGCCGGCCTTTAGGGTGTAGGTGTCGTTACACACGATGGTAGTATGGTTCGAGAAATTCTCATCTCGTCTGTATTTTTTATGTATGTTACTGCATAACTTTATACTGGATGGACTAATTTTGATGATTCCTTTGATCTAATTATAGCTATTTATCCTGATGTGGTCCTTATCAAATTATTTAAGATTACACGAGTAGTTTTTGAGTTATTCGTAATTATGTTATTGTTAGTACATTTTATTTGAAGAGAGTTTTTTATTTTGTTGATTATTATGAACCAGAAATTATACATATTTGTTATATTTCAACAAATTTCCAAAAATTTGCCAAACATTTTGACACATGAGGACATATTTTCAACATAACTGCAAAATTCAGCATCACACTAAAAACGAATAAAAAAAGCGTTTTATTAAAACAAAAAAAAAACAACAATATTATTCCATAGTCTACACTTTTTTCCAGTTATTTTCTGTCCATTACGACCTAAATTCCTGGAAAAATTATGGCTCATCAAGTTCGCTTTTATATTAAACTTTTATAACACTTACATAGGCATTAGGTTTATCTCTAGAGAACGTTCTTGTATTTAAACGCATCTCTATAATTCAGTTATGTTTGAAAATTTATAAGTAAAAAAATAAAAGGTATTTGACTGTATACAGAGGTTCTAGGTTCAATTTCCATATGTGGTAGCGATAATATTAAAATTTGTTGTCCTTTAGTCCATCATAGCATTGGACACGGTTCAATAAGACTCATTGTGGGTTCATTTCCCATTTGAGGGAATATTTATTTCTTTTTATTCAAGTTAGCAATAGTTTGGGTGACTTGGCAAAACGATTGTATAAAAAATATAAAACAACAGGGATCCCTGGAAGTGAGATTTGAACCCGGGTCGTTGCAAGTACAGACAGACTTATACCACTTAAGTATTATAGAATTATATTAGTTCAGTTTTTAAGAATCAAAGATAATTAATATTTACTTTTATTTTTCCACTCTGGTACTGGTAAAATAAAGGACGGCGTTGAGTTCCGCCACTCAACTCTTTAACTACCCTGCTATACGGAATTAAATAAGCATGAAACTGCATCATGTATGTATTACTAGTGTCCCCGTTGACGCGTTAATAACGCGTCCTAGCAACGTATGTATATGTCACTTTATATAAACGTGAGTTTCAAAAAAAGGTAGTGTATGTAACATTTATTTTATCAATTTAATATATATTCATGTATTATTTTAAAAAGATACTATCATTGTACACTCCTTCGTTATATAAACTATAAGTGTGCCAAGTTTCATGCTCCTCCGTTCCTTTAATTTTCGGAAAAAGGCGTACAAAGTCTTTACGTATTAATATGTAGATATATATTCAGTGCAATTTCTGCATACTACATACTCAAAGCTCTGTGGAAGCAAAACCAATTGTACGTGAAACCTAAAAAAACTATACGATATATTTCTATACTGGGAAATGCAATAGTTGGTGTAATACTATATATTACTAGATTAAGATCTTTGGTCACAGGATATATACCTATTTTTTAAAATAGGAGGTTACCAGTTCGATTTTTTTATGTGAATTATGGGATAACTTTGAACTGGGTGAACCAATTTTGGTGATTTTTATTTGAAATGATAGCTAATGTTTTTGATGTAATAATACATTTTCTTTGAAGTCGGTTTCCTTTTTAAATAAAAGCTTAATTGTAAAAATATTTTTATCGAATCATTCTCGTGTTATTTTAGACTTCGAAAACATCAGAAAAACACTTTACACTCTACAATATGTGTTCACAAACAGCATTGAATTCCGCTATTTGACAATATTTCAATTTCAGGTAGAAAGTGGAGAACGGAGTGTCTTAACACCAAGCTAACTCCGTCTTCTTTGTACACACAAACTATAAAAATAAAACGCCTGTCGTGGCACAGAGGTACAAGCGTGGGACTGTAAATGCGACAGGTTGTGGGCTCAATTCCCACTCTAGGGAATGGAATTTTTCATTTCTGGGGTCTGATAACAAGGCGAAGCGCGACGTTGAGTTCCGCCACTCAGCACGCAATGCCTCAATTAGCCGGAAAGTGGGGAATAGAGTGTCTTAACACTAGGTTCCCTCTGCCTACCCTGCTATATACGGGATACAGCGTGAAGCTATGTATGTATTCATATGTAAAAATACAACTATAAAAACAACATTAAATTACATTTTTAATTTACCAATGCAAAGAACACTAAAGAACGTGCATTCAGTAAAAATGTTTGTAATCATCATAAGCGACGCCATTTCATTCTAACTATAAAAACTAGATTATAACACAAAAAAGTACTAAATACGACAGACGTAATGTTCCATACAATAAATTTTATAGCAGACTGAAGTTAAATCTTGAAATTTGCACAGTGCAGTTAAGAATAACTTTACCTGATCGTTTTGGATTCGATTCCTAAGTTAGAATAT
>JAKGSA010001914.1:0-10943 GCA_033558755.1 Philaethria dido | reverse complement strand
ATATATATATATATATATAATTGCTTTGGATAGAGCATGATATTAGACTGCCTTAACTCCAAAAACTAAAGATTTCAACAAAAAAAGGAAATCTCTAAATTAATAATCATGAAAATTATTACGAATAACTCGAAAACTACTCGTCACATTTTTATTTCAATAAAAAGGGGACCACGTCAAAAGCACTAGCTATCATACAAAAAGAGAATCATCAAAATTGATTCATCCAATAAAAAGTTATACCGTAACAAATAAAAAAACACAATCAAACTGCGAACCTCCGTCTGTAAAATCAGTTAAAAATAAATTAAATATTATATACATACATACATAGCTTCACGATGTATCCCGCTTTCCACCGAATTGAGGCATTGCGTGCTGAGTGGCGGAACTCAACGCCGCGCTTTGCTTTGTTACCAAACCCAGGAAATGAAAAATTCCATCTCCTAGAGTGGGAATCGAACCCACAACCTTTCGCGTTTACAGTCGCACGCTTGTGCCTCTGCACCATGACAGGTGTTAAATATTAAATATAAGAGTAACTTCTACAATATTTTCACCTCCAACAACTTTTATTCATCTTAGAATAGTTCGTTGACTTTATTACTATGAGGTACAGCTTAATCTCGAAGTAAAATGTAAAGCGAAAAGATTTCATGAAAATTATATAAAAGAGTAATATAATATAAATTTCATTTAAATATTGAAATTTTAGTTTTCTTTTGAAATGATTGTGTATTATATACTAAAAGAATAACAGATATATAGAACGGAGTGTCTTAACACTAGGTTCTCAGGTTCTCTCTGCTTACCCTGCTTTATATGCAGGATACAGCGTGAAGCTAAAAAAAAAAAGTACGCTTACATTTGAAATAAGCGATTTGATTCACCAAATTTAAAATGTGGTCAGCTAATCAAAATTGATTGTCTTGGAACGAGTGAGAAAGTGGGCAACATAGGGGAGTTCAGGGTAGGTTATAAAAGGTTATTTTTATATCACCCTACTAAGTATATCATAGTAATAGAAAAACAATTTCTTTATTCTTATTCCTTTTATTTATAAATGAAAAGGATCACACGAAAAGCAGCTATCATATGAAAAAAGATTCACCAAATTTAATCCATCAGTAAAAGATATGCACATACATACATACATAGCTTCACGGTGTATCCGCATACAGCTTGGGGGTAGGCAGAGGAACCTAGTGTTAAGACATCGTTCCCCCACTTTCCGCCAATTGAGGCATTGCGTGCTGAGTGGCGGAACTCAGCTTTTTCGCACTTACTTGTCTTGTTACCAAACCAGGAAATGAAAATTCCATTTCCTGGGTGGGAAATCGAACCCTTGCTTTCCCGTTTACTGGAATTACGGGGAGATGGTGTCTTAACACTAAGTTCCTCTGCCTACCCTGCTATAGCGCGGGATACAGCATGTGTAACGATATTTTTAAAAAATATATTAACATTTTACATACTTTCTCTATATGGAACTATAAGTGTGCCAAGTTTTCTACTCACTCCGTCCGCATATATTTCGTAAAAAGGGTACAAAGCGTTTGCTTCACGTATTTATATATAGATTTGCTGGAGTTCAGAAACAAAATATACTTGATTCGCGTGACATTACGTGGCATTTCTTTGAGTTTCACCTCTATCTACATTACGCCTGCCACGACCACCTTATGTGGCTTTACGAGGAGCTTGTCAAGTGTCATACTTCGTCTTTACTAAACGCTATATAGGGCTTGTGTTTGATTTACGCCACATATCGTATGCAGATGGAAATATATGTCTACAGCAAAATATATATATGTTATTTGATGATTGCATTCATTCTAATATGAATAGTTTTGAGATATTCGTAATAATTTTTACTGGATTTTGAGTGGATTTTTATTTGAATTCTGAAATTTCTTAGAAATTTTGATACAATTTTTTTTTTTTTAGTTTAGGAAATAAATTCTTACCTTTCTCATAACGTTGGCAGATGTCAATGATCTGTAAAAAGAAATCATTACACATTAATACATGAAGGAAAATAATTAAAATATTAACACAAGTAGAAACTAGCTATCATATAAAAAAAGAAACATCAAAATCGGTTCACCAAATTAACAATTGTGCGGTAACATATGTATGTATAAAAAATATAGAGCCTTATTGAGAATCTCCACTTTCTTTGAATTCGGTTAAAAATAGAAAAAAATGGTTTTAAAATAATGCATAAGTAATCCTTAATAATTAACTCGTGCAACTGTAAGCGCGACAGGTTGTGGGTTCGATTCCCACTCCAGGAAATATAGTATTTTCATTTCCTGGGTTCGGTAACAAGGCAAAAAGTTTCGCCACTCAGCACGCAATGCCTTAATTCGGCGGAAAGTGGGGAACGGAATGTCTTAACACTAGGTTCTCAGGTTCCCTCTGCCTACCCTGCTATATGCGGGATACAGCGTGAAGCTATGTATATTTGTATAAAATGTATCCTATGTCCTTTTCCATAGCAAAAAGAATATGTATACAAAGTTTTGGAGTGAACGCGTAACAAACAAACTTACATTCACATTTTTAATATTAGTAAAGGATTACATATTGATATTCGTTTGACTTTTACTTTTGAATGAAATAAACTATACGTTGCTAAAGCACCACTTTTATTTTACCTCAACTCTAGCAAAAATAGTATTTTTTTTTTTTTATGAATACCGGATGGCAGAGCAGGCAGAAGGACCGCCTGATGGTAAGTGGTGCCTTCGCCCATGAACATCTACAACACCAGAGATGTACTAGATGCGTTGCCAACCTAGAGAGGATACAGATGGAAAGGAGGATAATGTAGTAGTCCATATCGGAACCACCACATTTTTGGGGAAAGGATGGGTGGGAAAGAGGGGAAAACCACAGCACATGCCATCGAACCGGAACACATCATAAGATATTTGGCGGTTCGTCTTTGATGATGTAATTCGCGAGCCCGAGACGGAGGACGAACCTCCTACCACCAAAGCAAAAATATAGTTAATAAATAATTATAAAATATAGTTAATAATAGTAAAGTATAGTTTTACGTGAAAATATTTTATTTATTTGAAAATCGAAATGCTAACCTGAATTCATAAAGTAATTATAGTAATATCCTAGAGAAATTTAGATACTATTTAAAATATACAATTTTTTTTTTATGGATAACGGATGAAACGACGAAGGACCACCTGATGGTAAGTGTACCTTCGCCCATAGACATCTACAATACCAGAGGTATTCACCTACAAAACCAGAGATGTTGTAGATGCGTTGCCAACCTAGAGGATACAGATGGAAGGGGAGGACAATGTAGTAGTCCGCTATCGGAACCACCACATTTTGGGGAAAAGATGGGTAGGAAAGGGGAAAACCTGGCTTAAGGCACAGAGGGATTCAAACGCAACAAAACATCAAAAGAGATCAATAACTCATCTAGAAGATTTATCAATTGCTGCAAAATCCTTTACAAACAATAATTTCAAAGCTATCAAACACTTCTTGATTTTATTTCTAAGAATAAGGATAACGGATAGCAAACGAGCAGAAGGACCACCTGATGGTAAGTGGTTACCTTCGCCCATGAACACCTACAAAACCAGAGATGTTGTAGATGCGTTGCCAACCTAGAGGATACAGATGGAAGGGGAGGACAATGTAGTAGTCCGCTATCGGAACCACCACATTTTGGGGAAAAGATGGGTAGGAAAGGGGAAAACCTGGCTTACATAAATAAATAAATTACGACTAGATACTAGTATCTAGTATTTCTAGAAATGAATACTTACTTAAGTCTAATATTACGTATTAAAGTATTGTATAAAGAAGAGGTTAAGTTTCAAGGAACGTATTATTTTTTTTTTTTTTTTATTTTTTTTTTTTTCTATTTACAGGATTTTGAATTTCTTAGCGAATAAATACTATATCTTTACAATAGCTTCTTTTATTACAGCTTCTCGCTTTATTCATCATATCAGGGTAGTCAGAGAGAACGTAGTGTCAAAACACTTCGTTATACACTTTTTAAAATCAAAATTTTGTTTTTATGTAAGCCCAACGTCACGGTGTGTCTTCTCAAAGTACATACATACATAGTTTCACGCTGTATCCCGCATATAGTAGGGTAGGCAGAGGGAACCTAGTGGAAAATTCCATTTCCTGGAGTGGGAATCGAATCCGCAACCTGTCACGTTTATAGCCGCACGCTTGTGCCTCTGCGCCACGACAGGCGTTTCTTTACAAAGTGGAAAAATACGAATAATTTTTACTTATTTCCCTTATGGAAATCAGGGTAGGCAGAGAGAACAATAGAACCTAGTGTCAAGAAACTCCGTTTTTTTTTACATTTTCGTTCTTCACCTTCCGCCGAATTGAGGCATTGCGTGGTGAGTGGCGGAACTCAACGCCGCGCTTTCCCTTGTTAATAGAGTGAGGAAATGGAAATACTTGTTTTTTTTTAATAAAATGTCAGTGAAGATATATACATACATATATACATACATAACTTCACGCTGTATCCCACATATAGCAGAGTAGGCAAAGGGAACCTAGTGTCAAGACACTCCGTTCCCTACTTTCCGCCGAAGTCAGTGAAGACGTGAAATAAATTTAAGTAAAATTGTTTTCCGGAATGCAAATCGAACCTTAACCTTTTTTTATTACAGTCCCACTGCACCACGATAGCCTTAAATCATTTAATGCTTTATGATTATTCACCCTCCTATATTTCAGCCAACAAATGAATAATGTCAGCGTATTTTTATATGCACGGGTGTACTGAACGTGAAAAATGACTTTTTTGAATTTTTAATCATTTTTGCGGTGTAATTTAAATTTTTCTGTTTCAGTCAATTTTTATGTATGTATATGAATTAATTTCACGCTGTATCCCGCATATAACAGAGTTAGGCAGAGTCAACCAGAGCACCTAGTGTTAGGACACTCCGTTCTCATTTAATATTTCCGTTTCCCACATTTATGTATTGAATTAGTACTTTTATATTTTATATTTATAGTAATAATAATATTTTTTTAGCGATTTCATAAAAGGAGTAGGTTATCACTTCGATTGTATTTTTTAACACGGTGTTGAGTTCCGCCACTTAGCACGCAATACCTCAATAAGGCAGAAAGGGGGGACCGGACTTAAGAGAACGGGGTTTCCTAGGAGCTCTCAGGTATCTACCCTGCTATATTCGGGATACAGCGTAAAGCTAAGAAAAACAACAGATTGCACTCGAGGAGTGCCGGCAGAAGAGAAGATTTTATCATGGCAGAGTAGGAAACGCACAGATGAATTCAAACACAAAAAAAAATCAAAGGACATCAATAACTCATCCAGAAGATTTATCAATTGCTGCAAAGTCCTTAACAAACCATCATATTAAAACTATCAAACACTTCCTAATTTTATTTCTAAGAATATTAGATTATCTATTCTTTCATTATTCAATTGTCAGTTTACGTGCGCTTCCTCCGTCTTACGAATTTTCGATCAGGTTACGTGTCCTGACGCGAGTTTAACGTTTTTGCTCATCACAAAAAGTGTACAACGCCGCTAAAGAAATTTTTACTTAAAAAAAAACCAGATATGTCAGAATCGAACCTTCAACCATAATTTCAAAAACTTTTTAACTGCGCCACGTTACTTCAAGTCCTTCCCAAATTCAATTAACAAATTTTATTATGAAAAGCCTAATTATGAAAACGGGATTTATATCCCGAAGCAATTAATATACATTGTATATAAATAAGATTAATTGTATATTATTCAATTGTTAATTAACTGAATTAAAAAAAGGAGGGGTTTGTTAATTCTACTGTATTTTTTTGTGTAACCACATAACTTTTTGTTGGGTGAACCGATTTTTTTTTTTTTTTTTTTTTTTTTTTTTTTTTTTTTTTTTTTTTTTTTTTTTTTTTTTTTTTTTTTTTTTTTCGGTATGCTTCAAGTTTCGAGTTACGTATTGCTCGGACTCACGATGCAATCCCATCTTCAAGGAGTTACAAGAGCGCTACAAGTTTAAGCCTAAATTTTGCGCCTAAAGTTTAAGCCTGATTTTACAGATATGATTCTTTTGATGGCTAGAACTAAAGTATGATTTCTTGCAGATAAACAACGCCTAATACGGCGAAGCAGCGCCGGAGAGTTTACAAGCGTGCGACTGTGTCAGCTGACAGGTTGTGAGTTCGATTCCCTTTCCAAGAAATGTAATTTTCATTTCCTGGGTTTGTGTAACAACAAGGCGAAAGGCAAAGCGCGGTGTTGAGTTCCGCCACTCAGCATACAATGCCTCAATTTGGCGGAATGTGGGGAACGGGGTGTCTTAACACTGGATCACTCTGACTACCTATACCTACCTATATCCTGCTATATGCGGGATACGCTTAGATAAGACATAGCATATTGAGTTCCGCTGCTTAAAGTGGCCATTGGAGTGTCTGAACACTAAATTTACTCCACCTTTTCATGTGGGGTAAAGCGTGAAAATGCTTTTATTTTAGATTAAGTCTACATGTCCAAATTCATACATACAGGTTAGAAAATCATTTACTGGGTACAATTAAAAAAGCTAGTGCTTTAAATTTAGTTAAGATCTGACCTTTGAAAGTAGGTAGAAATTAGGTTCAAAAATTACCTTGATATACCCAAATACTTTTTTCACATCATAATATAACAAAAATAATGAAAAATGGAGTGTCTGTTACCATTTAACTTTTTATTACATAGCTTTGCGCTGTATCCCGCGAGCAGGGTAGGCAGGGTAGGCAGAGAGGCAATTGAGGCCTTGCGTGCTATGTGGTGGAACTTAACGCCGCAATTTGCCTTGTTACCAAACCCAGGAAATGAAACATACTATTTCCTTGAGTGGGAATCGAACCCACAACCTGCCGCGTTTACAGTCGCACGCTTGTATTATATTATATTATATAATATATATTAAATTTAGTTAAGATCTGGCCGTTTAAAGTAAGTAAAAAACAGAATCAAAATCTACCTTATATTCCCAAAATATTGTATACCACATGTCGAAATCCAAGCACCCTGTATATGCAGGAGTGCCATTTTTTTAATATCTCGCAAAGACATACAAAGTGACTTTATAGTGTCTGAAAGAGGTTTTTTTTTGTAAAACGTCATACTTTTCAACGATATGAATGTACACAAAGACCTGTCCCCTACCGTACTTGCAAAGGCCATCTGCATTTCCATTGCAAAATCTCAGTCGAATATACGTTTTAAGGTAACATGAAAAAATGGACTAAAGTATGTAACCTCGTAGTGGAGAACACGTGAGGATAGTAAGTTCGATTCTTAATTAAGATTTAGTTTGCTTTTTTTTCATATATAGTTGCAAGCATGTTAAAATTTTTTTTATTACCTTCACGCTTCTTCCCCGCATAAATGATCCACATTAGGTTATTTAGAAAAAACTTGATAGCAAGACACTCGCTTAACCACTTTTTGCCCGAATCCGAATTATAGCTTGTTGTTTGACGGAACTCAACACCGCGTTGTCTTACCAGAGCGGAGAAATGAAAATTTAAATATAATAATTCTTCGATTGGGCATCGAATCCATAACCCATCACGTTTATAGTCAGATTCTTTCCCACTGCTTTACGATGGGCTCATCTTCTCCTTGATATATTATCACTAAATAAGATAAAATAAATAATGATAACTTATTATACTCCTCCGCGTTAAGTTCCGCCACTCAGCACGCAATGCCTTAATTCGGCGGAAAATGTGGAACGGAAATCTTCAGAGAACGGAGTGTCTTTACAGTAAGTTCTCAGGTTCCCTTTACCTACCCTGCTATGTGCGGGATACAGCGTGAAGTTAAAAGAAAAGCTCAAGAATAAAGCATATTTAAGTTCTTTCATATTTTCTTACACGAAAAGGTTGCTCGGTATAAAATATTCGCTACGCTTTTGTGTATTTCTAAAGCGTATTACTATATTCTAATTATTATTATACTAAATATAGTACATATGGCGGAACTCAACGCCGCGCTTTGCCTTGTTACCAAATCTAGGAAACGAAAATACTAAACTTTTACATTTCCTGGAGTGGAAATCGAACCCACAACCTGTCACGTTTACAGTCGGACGCTAGTGCCTCTGGGACATGACATGACATGAAAGGCTTTATATCCATATTTTCTTACAAGAAAAGGTTGCTCAGTATAAAATATTCGCTTCGCTTTTGTGTATTTCTAAAGCGTATTATTATATTCTAATAAGTATTAAACTAAATATAGTGAGCGTCTATTATCACAATATCACGTAGGTGGTTTGAACTGTGTAGCTCTTTTTATATTTTTTGTATAGAAATCCTATTTATTATATTGCAGTAAATATTGTTAATATTAAATAAACACCTGTCGTGACACAGAGCGTGCGACTATAAGCGCGATAGGTTGTGGGTTCGATTCCCACTCCAGGAAATAGATGTTTCTTTTTCTGGGTTTGGTAACAAGGCAAAGTTTGGCGTTGAGTTCCGCCACTCAGCACGCAATGCCTCAATTCGGCGGAAAGTATATATAGCACCACATCAGAAATACTAGCTGTCATATAAAAAGAATTATCAATATTGATACCCAATACAAATTACGGTTAACATAAAAAATATAGTCAAATTGAGAACATCCTTTTTTAAAGTTGGTAAAAAATAAAATTTTTTAACATCATCTAATAATAATTTAATATTACATACATAGCTTCACGCTGTATCCCACATACAGCAGGGTAAGCAGAGGGAACCTAGTGTTAAGACACTCCGTTCCCCACTTTCCGCCGAATCGAGGCATTGCGTGCTGAGTGGCAGAACTCAACGCCGCGATTTGCCTTGTTACCAAACCCAGTAAATAAAAAAATCCATTTCCTAGAATGGGAATCGAACCAACAACATGTCGCGTTTACAGTCGCACGCTTGTGCCTCTGGGCCACAACAGGCGTTATAATAGTAATAATAAAATAAAATTTCACGTAAGTTAATTCAATACAAAGTTTACAGTAAAATAGAAATGAAAGAGATTTAACGAATCAGACTAGATTCAACTGGGGAATACTATCGAACATTAGCCGTAAGCGACAGCGACTTGGGAATAGTGTTCTATTTATCTAGTAAATTTTTAGCTAGATTTTTTCCATAGCAGGGTAGGCAGAGAAAATATTCTCTGCCTATGGAAAAGAAGTGTTAAGACATTATTTTCTCTCTGAATGAGACATAAAAAGTGCTATCATAAATATTTCTGGATTTAAATGATCTGTAAATTCAGGTTAATTTCGTTTCATTAAAAAAAGTTTAACACGCCTGTCGTTGCGCAGAGGCACAAGCGTGTGACTGTAAACGCGACAGGTTGTGGGTTCGATTCCCACTCGAGGCGATGGAATTTTTCATTTCCTGGTTATGGTAGCCCGGCAAAGCGCGGCGTTGAGTTCCGCCACTCAGCACGCAATGCCTTAATTCGGCGGAAAGTGGGGGAAAGAGTGTCTTAACACTAGGTTCCCTCTGCCTACCTTGTTATATGCGGGATACAGCGTGAAGCTATGCGTATGTGTGTGTGTGTGTGTAAAAGTATAAAATTTGCAAATAAATGTAATTTTAGTAAATATTGTATATTATTATTTAACATGAAAGTGTAAATAACAATGGCCTAATAGGATGGTCAGAGAAAATTTAGTGTCAAAACACTCCGTTTTTAGTCCGAATTCGAGACAATGATTTGATGAATGACAAGATTTTAAGTGACGAAACTCTACGCCGTACTTTGGAATAACAGATCGGGGAAATGAAAAGAATTAATACATTTTAAGAAGAAAAGAATTAAAAAAATATTCATTCCCCCAACCGGAAATCTAATCTAACCTAACCTAAAACTTGGTTTAGTAAGATGAAAAACATATAATAAGGTTTACAAGTGTGTAAGAAATTCGACGTAGCTGGATAATATCATATATGATCTCTCAGCTATAGCTAAGCCAGCGCGCTCAAACGTTTTCTAAAAAGCGCAGGTTTGAGTCCCGTTAAGTTCAAATTTTTATGTTTTCTAAAAATATTCTTCTTTGCCGAAGTGTGTAAACATAAACAAATATATTTTCGATATTAAGCCGACTTCAAAGTAAATGCACTAAAGAGTAACAATAATACGAATAACTCAAACCAATCGATCTGATCTGAGCTGATTATCTTAATTTGAGCGGAAACACATCACACGCATTAGCTATCATATTAAAAAAGAACCATCAAAATTGGTTCACCCAGTAAAACGTTATGCAGCATCTAAAATTGATAACCTCTTCCTTTGTTTCAAATCGGTTAAAATCCTAAATTTAAAATCAATACCCAATAATACCAAAGTATTGTTCATACGTATATATTATTTAAAGGTTTCCATTCGCCCTTTAGCCGTTTTAGATTCATGCGACCCTTTTCTCGATTCCATGAAAGATCATTTCCAGACAGATTCTTGATAGGCGTATCGGAACACATTATGTAGGGTGACCATCAAGAAAGTTTTATATTTATTTATTTATTATATTTATTAGCAATTATGTTTTCGTGAACTATTAATCGCCTTTCCGTGGAAACTTCGAGAAATCCTCTTCTAGCGCTCCTCTACACTCCCTTAGGAGCCTACCAACCAAACTTCAGCTTTCCAGGGGCAGTAGTTTCTATCAGTCTATAAGAATATATCCACGATTTATTCCACACGGCAGGGTAGAGAGAGAACCTAGTGTCATGAAACTCCGTTCACCATTTCCCGCTTGAGTTCGAGACACGTCGTGTTAAGTGGCGGAACTTAACTCTGCGCTTTGTCTTTTTAATTATAATTCTTTTATAAGTGAGATTCGAATATACAACCAATCGTGTTTACAATCAGATGTTGTCCCACTGCACCACTATAATCTCTAAAGACA
>JAKGSA010001913.1:0-31709 GCA_033558755.1 Philaethria dido | reverse complement strand
AATCCGGTTAACATAATTTCATTTAATATGTGTAATAATCGCGAAAATCGAAGACCTCATAATGCTTTTTTTTATCTCTTTCTGGTAAGAAAAGCGCAGCGTTGAGTTCCGTCATAAAACACGCAATATTTGGGGCAGCTCGCCGCTTTCGGCGGTATCGACGGAGAGTCTTTACACTAGATTCTCTCTAACTACGGGAAAAAAGTAAAGCTGTTAAAAAAATTAAATAATTAAAAAATATAATTAGTTAAAACCTTATTTATGCTATTTCTTAGCAATAATGTTTCAATGAATTTCAAGCAACAAAACGCTATACACTCGGGAAATGATATAATTGAACTTTTCTTCATGACTCATCTTAGCGAGGTAGCATTAAAATTAAACTGGTTGTGCCTAGAGAATACTCTCTACTGAACAGTATGAAGGGGAATATCTTGAAATTGTGCATATTAAAAAATAATAATTATTAGACTAACTAAAAAGAATTGTAAATCTAAAAAGATTTGAATTTTTAAAAAAAATAATCAATACATCTGATTTCCATCTAAATTACAATAATTCTGTTATTGGAAATCAGTGACACGTCACTTTATTTTCCATTTTGTACACAAACTTTTTTTTATTTATTTTTATTTTTTAGCTTCACGCTGTATTCCGCATATAGCAGGGTAGGCAGAGAGAACCTGAGAACCGACGTGTTAAGACACTCCTTTCCCCACTTCACACAAATAATGTATTTAAGATCAAAAATATCGTTATATGTATTACCAGACTAAAAATTAAAATTTATCTTCTATTACGCATAGCAGGAAAGTCAGAGAGTGTCGAAACACTCTGTTCTCTATTTTCTGTTCAATTTCGAGATATTGCGTGCTGCGTTGCGAAAGCTTCGTCTTTCGAGAGAGGAAAAATGAAAATAGTTTAAATATAATAAGTATCTATCTCTATCTTAGTCAATTTACAGATAGTGATGTTAAGAAGACCATTTTATCCATTAAATCTGATGCGGTTGGTGCTGATGGTGTTAGTCGTAAAATGATAGTTCCTATCCTTGATATCATATATCCCTTGATATCATATATCCCGTGATCACATCCATATTTAACAACTCAATAACATCAAAAAAAATTCCGTCAACTTGGAAAGACGCTCAAATTATTCCACTACCTAAAAAGAATAATCCTGTTGGTCATTCTGATTTCCGTCCAATTTCTATCCTCCCGTTTCTTTCCAAAGTCCTTGAGCGCTTAATTCAACAGCAACTCTCACAGTTCCTTTATTGCCATAATCTCTTAAATCCTCTACAATCCGGTTTCCGTCCCGGTCATAGTACGACTACAGCGTTAGTTAAGATAACCGACGACATTCGCAAAGGTATGGATATGCAACAAGTGACAGTCTTAGTTCTATTGGACTTCAGCAATGCCTTCGGCACTGTGGACTTTGATATTATGATTGCTACTTTAAGGTCGCTTAACATATCTCCTACTGTAATTGACTGGTTTCTTGAATACCTGTCTGGGCGCCGACAACGTGTGCGAATACAAGATTCGTACTCCGAATGGTCTCTTGTTATAGCTGGTGTCCCACAGGGTGGCGTGTTGTCTCCTCTTTTATTTTCTGTATTTATAAATACTATTTCTAAACACATTTCTTCTCTCTACCATTTATATGCAGACGATCTGCAGATTTATAAACAGGCCAAAATATCGGAATTACCCACTGCCATTAATGATATCAATAAAAGCTTAGAGAACATATGCTGCTGGAGTAAATCGTTTGGATTACAACTCAATTCAAAAAAAACCCAGCTAATTTTAGTGGGCAGCGCTAAGCTTACTTCAAGGATTGACACATCTACTTTACCGGCAATCCTTCTCAATAATAATATTATTCCATATAGTAACTCAGTAAAAAACCTTGGTATCACCCTGGACAATAATTGGTCATGGAATTCTCAGGTAAGTGAGGTAAGTAGAAAGATCTTTGCGTCGCTAGGATCATTTAAACGTTTACGTAATTTCCTCCCTATACCAACCAAAATTTCGTTAGCAAATACTCTGCTTCTACCAATCCTTGATTATGCTGACCTTTGTTATCTCGACTTGAGAGAGGAGCAATTAAATAAACTTGAACGTCTCCAAAATGTATGTATACGATTCATATTTGGTTTACGTAAATATGATCACATCTCCAATTTTCGCAAGAAACTCAAGTGGCTCCCGATCCGACTTCGCAGGAATACTCACATACTTCATCTTCTGTACTGTATTCTGTTCAATCCAAATTCTCCACCCTACCTTAAAGAACGTTTTGAGTTTCTGGGCGGGGCGCACCCGCGTTCTCTTCGCTCTGAACGTCACCTTATTCTAAAAATACCGTCACATATTTCTTCCTCTTATAGCAACTCGTTTACGGTTACCGCGTGCCGCCTATGGCACTCCCTTCCCGTAGATATCAGAAATGCGAAAACGTTTTTAACCTTTAAGCGGCGACTAAAGAGTCATTACTTGACACTTTGAGAATTTGTATTTGTGCCAACGCCAAATTGTGTAACTTTACTCTTTCTGTTTAGTTATGTAATTATATGTATAATGGTATGTATATATGTATGTATGTATATATGTTGTATACATGTATGTATTTCTGTATGTATGTATGAATGTATGTATGTTTGTATGTATGTATTTGTGTAGTATATAAGTTATGTATTTGCTATAATAAATCTATAAGTATGCTATTGTTTTTGTTTAAATATTATTATTTCTTTATTTTTCACACCCTACCTGATTTTTAATTTGCGCTTTCTTATGCCTTAAGGTTGCCTGGAAGTGATCGCTATGTTAGCGATAAGGTCGCCTATTGTATATCTAATCCTTGTGTGTATTTTCTATTTTATTTATTTTATGTGTGTACAATAAAGAGTTATAATAAGCGTTAGAGAAGCACTATCTGAGTGCTACCCATAGTCATATAAAATACCAATAAAATCTATGCTGTAACTTGATCGAATTTGGTTCAGCTTTATACAAAAAATTCTTTGATACTTAGGACGGGATAACAAGATTAGCAAAAAAAAAAAAGAAAAAATATATATTTTAATTTTAAATTCCCCTTTAGTGGTCAAAGTCAAAGTCAAAAGTCAAGTCAAAACAATTTTTATTCAAAATAGAAGTTACAAGCTTCATTTTTGAACGTCAAATAATTTACCGCAGTTCACTAAATTTAATGCCTCGAACCTGAGAAAGGAGAACCGGCACCAAAGAAGCTTTCCAGCGGGACTTTTTTTTTTTTTTTTTTATATTCGGTAATGGTTTACAATTCTTTTTATTATTGGCAATGATACCTTTGAAACAGACTGGGCGAGCATTTCATTCCCAAGGTGTGTTATCATTTATAAAATCACTAATTGGGTAATAACCTTTAACACACAAACGTCTTTTACAATTTTTTAAATTGTAAAATGGAAGGATTCTCGGTTTTCTGGGATCTATTGTAGAAACCGCGGCCAGCCACCGGAATTGCGGACTCGATGCAATCGAGGTTACAGGCACTTTAAGTTTAAGCCTATTTCTTTTGTATTTTCCCTTACATTGTATTGTGTTTTTCCCTTACATCAAGGTTCAATTTACATGTTAAATACTTATCACTTATATGTGGCCATCGTGGCGTAATTAGAACAGTGTCTGTAAACGCGGTGGTTGTAGGTTTGATTCCCCAATCAAAGAAATGAAAATATTAAATAGAATGTATTTAGTATTTTTACACACATCTCCCACGCAACGAATCCATGGATTGTTAAGCAGTTTCTTTTCTTTTCTCTTTGAATAAAAACAGAGACCTTTGCATTTTTTTATTTATTATTTTATTTATTAATTGTTTTTGTTTTTAATGTGTTTAAGGGGGTGTACAATAAAAAATATTATTGCATAATTAAACAGTATAATTCATGCTTTTTACCAAATAAAACTTTTCGATCGAAATGAAGATATTAACCTCCTCCTCCGTCTGGCTCGCGACCACTATCAGGTCAAAGACGAACCGCTAAATATCTAATGATGTTCCGGTTCGATGACATGCAAGCAAGGTTTTTCCCCCTTTTCACCCATCCTTTCCCCAGAATGTGGTGGTTCCGATAGCACAAGACACTACATTGTCCTCTCCTTTTATCTGTATCCTCTAGGTCGGCAACACATTTATAACACCTCTGGTGTTGCAAATGTCTATGGGCGAAGGTAACCACTTACCATCAAGTTGTTCTTTTGTTCGTATGCTATTCGTTATCCATAAAAAAAAATATTACGTGTTAAGCAGCGGAGCTCAACGCCGCGCTATTTTCTTTTATACCGCATAGCAGGGGTAGTCAAGGAACACATAATGTAACTCCATTCCCTATTTTTGTTGAGTTGTTGAGACATGTCGTGTTGTATGGCGGAACTCAACACCGCACCTCAATTTAAATATAATCATTCCTTGAGCCCTGTCGTAGCGCAGATTCGATTCCCACTCCAGGAAAAGAAAATTCTAAATAATTTTTGGTATTTTCATCTCCTCGCTCTGGTAACAAGGAAATGCGCGGCGTTGAGTTCCGCACACTTTCGCACACACTCAACACACAATGCCTTAATTCGGCGGAAACGAAGTATCTTAACTCTAGGTTCTCTGGATACAGCGTGAAGCGAAAAAAAAATCATTCCTTTCGAATCGAACCCACAACCAATCGCGGTTATAGTCAGAAGCGACTTCACTGCGCCATGATGGTCATTTTTTTATATTTCAATATATTAATGTTTGATTTTATCTCTACTTTGGTAACCATGTGTATAACTCATGCATGTCTTTTAATTTAATACTGTTATGTAAAATGGTTGTTTTTATTAAACTTTTTGAGTCATTTACTTCAGTGTTCAAAAAATTCTGTTGACACCATCATGGTATTATTGAACAATATCTAATAGTAGTTTGTTCGAATCCAGCTTGGGGTGATATATTGTTACTGAGTGGATAAAAGGAGTTTGGAACAGTGTCTGGAAATGGCAACCCAAGTGTAGACTATTGCCTTTATTGTAAGGTTGCCTGGCAGAGATCGCTTACAGCGATAAGGCCGCCCACTGTACATTTATTTTTTACTTATGTTTCGTTTTTTTTCTCTATAATATTGTTGTACAATAAAGCATATTATTATTATTATTGTCGTCATACTTTATCTCGCATAGCAGGATAGTCCGAGAGAACCTAGTGTCAAGACACTCCATTCGCTGCCTTCCGCATTTAAGACTTCTGCGTGTTAAGTGACGGAACTCAACGCCGCGCTTAGTCATACTGGAGCGGAGAAATGAAAATTTAATAACAATAATTTTACAATGAATTATAATTCATAAAGATGTTGTGTAATTTGACCATTATATTTAACGATATGTATCTGTTCAAATATAAAAAAAGTATAAAGTTTAAAATATGCTCACGGATTTTAATATTTTTTCTTACTTATTATAATTTCATTTAAATATTATTTTTATTATTGTTAGGTGGTAGGAGGTTCGTCCTCCGACTGGCTCGCGACCACTATCATGTCAAAGACGAACCGCCAAATATCTAATGATGTGTTCCGGTTCGATGGCATGTAAGCCAGTTTTCCCCTTTCCCACCCATCCTTTCCCCAAAATGTGGTGGTTCTGATAGTGGACTACTACATTGTCCCCCCTTCCATCAGTATCCTCTAGGTTGGCAACGCATCTACAACATCTCCGGTGTTGTAGATGTCTATGGGTGAAGGTAACCACTTACCATCAGGTGGCCCTTCTGCTCGTTTGCCGTCCGTTATCAATAAAAAAAAAAAAATTTAAATATAAATTTTAACAAAAAAGAAATCCAACTAAAAAACACTAAAAAGTAAAATTTAACGAATACCTCAAAAACTATTTGTCGGATCTTAACTAAATTTAAATGGGACCACATCAAAAGCACTAGCTATCAGTGGCGAGGCGTCCATACAACTCGATTCCCACCGGCTAGCTTAACTTTTTAAAGTATAAGTACGAGACCTAAAAAAAAGCTCGCCAGGAAAAAGTGGAGCTCGAAAAAACAAAGTCAAACAAGGTGTGAGATCTAAAAAAAAGGCAAGGAAAATATTGGGCATAAAATTGCAAAAAATAAGCTCAGACATCTTATAGACCTAAAAAAAGTCATCGCCAAAATTGTACAGTGAAATTACGAAATACCTTGACATCCTATACCGACTTCCCTAAATATATCGGCTTCCCTAATAATTACCGGCTTCCCTAAATGTATATACCGGCTTCCCGAAATATACATCAGCTTCCTTTAATTTATCGACTTTCCTATTAAATTTTCACCCCTTGCTATTGTTAGCATTTAAAAAGAGTATCATCAAAATTAATTCACCCAGTAATAACTTTACGCCTGTCGTGGCGCAGATTCACAAGCGTGCGACTGTAAACGCGACAGGTTGTGGGTTCGATTCCCACTCCAGGAAATGTTAAGTTTAGTATTTTCATTCCTTGGGTTTGGTAAAAAGGCAAAGCGCGGCGTTGAGTTCCGCCACCCAACACGCAATGCCTCAATACGGCGGAAAGTGGGGAACGGAATTGTTGAAAGAGAATTGAGTGCCTTAGCACTAGATTCTCTGGTTCCCTCTGCCTACCCTGCTGTATGCGGGATACAGCGTGAAGTTAAAAAAAAAAGTAATATCTTCTGCGGTAACACACATAAAAAATACAGTCGAATTGAGAACCTCCTTTATCAAAATCGGTTAAATATTATTTAAACTCGGCTTGTTAGCATTTGTGATTAACTTTTGACTTACAACTTACAAAAAAGGCAATAAACTACAGCAAAAAAACATCGCAATATGTCTTATATTAATTAATTCATAATAATAATCGAAGGCCAACGTGGTGCATTGGTCTGATTTTATTTTGATATAAAATTATATTTACGAGTGTCCCCGTTGACGCGTTAATAACGCGTTGTCTTTAGTAATGTATATGTCACTTTGCATGAACCATGGTAGTGTGTGTAACATTTATTTTATTATTTTAATGTACTTTTTATGCATTATTTAAAAAAAATATTAGCATTCTGCACTCCTTCTTTATTTAAACTATAAGAGTGCCAAGTTTTATGCTCGTCCTTCCGAGTAATTTTCATAAAAAGGGATCCAAAGTTAAATTAACAAAATAAATCTTACACACACTGCCATGGTTTGACATCCATGTTTATATAAAGTGACATATATATTGCTAAAGATAACGTGTTGTTCCGCAACACACAATGCCTCAAATGCAGCGGAAAGTGGGGAACGTAATTGTTGAAAGAGAACGAAGTGTCTTGACACTAGGTTCTCAGGTTCCCTCTGCCTACCCTGCAATATGCAGGATACAGCGTGAAGCTATGTATGTTTGTTTAACGCGTTGTTAACGCGTCCACGGGAATACTAGATTAAAATAAAAACTCATGGAAATTTTAATCAATTTTAAAATTAGGAGGAGCTTCTCAATTCCACTGTATTTTTTTAATATGTAATGACTTTTTACTGGTTGGATCAATTTTGGAGATTTTTTCATGATAGCTAGTGCCTCTTATATGGTCCCATTTTAAATTTTGTTAAGATCTGAATAGTTTTTGAGTTATTTGTAATTAATCGATTTTTTATTGCATTTTATTTGAAGTCGAGTTTCTTTTTTTTTCTTTAACTTCACGTATTATCCCGCATATAGCAGTGTAGGCAGAGAGAACCTGAGAACCTAGTGTTAAGACACTCCATTCTCGTACAACAATTCTGCTCCCCACTTTCGCCACTTAGCAAGTGGCGGAACTCAACGCCGCACTTGGTCTTGTTATCAAACCCAGGAAATGAAAAGATTAACATTTCCTGGAGTGGGAATCGAACTCAACCTGTCGCGTTTACAGTCGCACGCTTGTGCCTCTGCGCCACGACAGGCGTTCTTTTTTGTTTAAATCTTATTTGTTTAATTTTCTACCTGATTCATTTCACGGTACATATTTATAAACCGCTGTCTATTGTAACGCCAGCCGCCATAAGCTAAGCCCGCCATGTGCTAAGTCTACCATGCCGAGCCAAGCCAAGCCAAGCCAAGCCAAGCCAAGCCAAGCCATATGAGCCTTCGTATTGTGTTGATTATGTTTTAAAATAATTAGTGTAACTTATTATTTAGAAATATGTATAATTCTTATTTAATTCAATATTAAAATAGATCGTCAATTGACTTGGAACGTGTCACGCCATTGTTTTGAAGTGGGGAAAATGCTTTATAAAGGTTTGCGAATCATTTTGAAAGGCATTCTCACTTGTGCGCTAAGTTATGGAATCTCTTTCGCTGAAGAAATAAAATACATATAACTGAAACGTCTTTATATTTCTACAGCGCTGTTTTACTATTAACGGTTTTTTTGTACTTTGGCTCGTTCCAACACCAGGCTAGATAGTGTTTTTAAGCTTATGTACTAGATGTCGCATTAAAAATATTAGCTTTTAAAAATTATGATAAAAAACCAAAAAAAAAATTGAAGGTATCAAATATAAAATATTCTTCTCATTCTGATATTCGATGGAAAGTGGAAACCAGAGAAATTCGTTCACTGAATCATTTGCTCTTTATTCTAGAAATAATACCTCATAAAGGCATAAATAAATAATAATTTTAATCCATGTCTTTGTTTATTATACATGGTAGACTTGTTAATTTAAATCTACCAGATTTTCCTTCCCACCATCCTTTCCCCAAAATGTGGTGGTTGTTCTGATAGTGACTCAGTACATAGTCCCCCCTTCCATCAGTATCTTCTAGGTCATAAACGCATCTACAAATATCTCTGGTGTTGTAGATGTCTATGGGCGAAGGTAACCACTACCATCAGGTGGTCCTTCTGCCTGTTTGCCGTCCGTTATCAATAAAAAAAAATAATAAAATATTCTTTCATTCTGATATCTGATGGAAAGTGGAAACCAGAGGAATCGTTAACTGAGTCATTTTGGTCTTATTCTAGAAATAATACCATAAAGGCATACACAATTTTAATCCATGTCTTTGTTTATTATATAGGATGTCCCAAAAAATTAACGCAAGATTTGAATTAAATAGAAATGCCATTTTGGGTCTTTAAATAGCGAATGAATAATGGAATATAATAGCAAATGGCGGCAAAGTCGAATCTTGCGTGTTGGGTTAATTTTGGGACACCTTTACATGGTAGAGCTTGTTAATTTGAAATCTACCTTCATTTTTAACTTGTTATTGATTTCTTAGCTTGTATTTGTTTCAAATATGTAGTAAGAATTGACGAATGTGATATCTATAATTACAGTTTTTAAGTCATTTTTTTGGCACTGGTGCACAGTAAAACTCAGAAGGAGTTTATGATTTGCTCCTTTAATCCTAAAAATACTGTAACAATGTACTTATAAATAAATAAAAAATCATTTAATTGGTACAGGAGGTTCGTCCTCCGTCTGGCTCGCGACCACTATCATGTCAAAGACAAACCGCCAAATATCTTATGATGTGTTCCGGTTCGATGGCATGTAAGCCAGGTTTCCCATTCCCACCATCCTTTCCCCAAAATGTTGTGGTTCGAGAACGGAATACTGTTGTCCTCCTCTCTTCCATCTGGCGATCCCTCCTAGGTTGGCAACGCATCTACAACATCTCTGGTGTTGTAGATGTTTCATCAAAACTTGAAAGGTATCCACTTACCATCAGGTGGTCCCTTCTGCTCGTTTGCCATCAGTTATCCATAAAAAAAAAAAAAAATAAAAAAGAATAGGCATTCAACAGTTCCAACTTGAATAAATAAAATAAAACAAATTATTTTTGTGGTTTTGTACACACAATGACACTCTTAATATTTGGAGGAGTGGCTTCGGGAGCAGTATTCAACACCATATACCTAGATGTCGCGCCTAAAAAATTAAACTTCTTTTTAACTTCACGCTGTATACCGCATATAGCAAGGTAGGCGGGGAGGGAACCTGGGAACCTGGTGTTAGGCGGACACTCCGTCCTCTTTCAACAATTCCGTTCCCCACTTTCCGCAAAATTGAGGCATTACGTGTTGAGTGGCGAAACTCAACGCCGCGCTTGCACTTTGTTACCAAACCCCAGAAATGAAAATGCCCCATTTCCTGGGTAGAGAAATCGAACCCCCAGCCTGCCGTTTACAGTCGCACGCTTGAGCCTCTGCGCCACGACAGGCGTTAAATTTATTGCTTTTTCTTAAAAATGTAATAAAATACAATAAAAAAAATAAACACTTGGTAATTCCAACTCGCAATGTCACTCTAAAGAACAGAAAACAGATGGCGGAGAGAATTGTTCACTAAGTAAGCTAAACTATTGCAGCAATGGGCTAAATAATAGCTTCACGCTGTATCTCGCATATAGTAGGGTAGGCAGAGGACCTAGTGTTAAGACACTCCGTTCCTAGTTTCACTTGGTATCGGAACTCAACGCCGCGCTTTTTTGCCTAAAAAATTGTCTAAAAAGTTAAGAAAATATCTAGTAATATTTAAAATTTTCGATATTTTTTATTATGTCTAAAACCACTACACTGAGAATTTTTTTTTTCTGAGAAAGGAAGAGTGAGGACGGAGAAAAAGTTCACTAACTTTTTTCTTGCTGCTCAATAACTTTTCTTAAAATGTAAACATAAATAACGAGGTGTCGTGGTGCAGAGGGCACAAATGTGCGACTGTCAACGCGACAGGTTGTGGTGAGTTCGATTCGCACTCCAGAGTAAGAAATTTTTCATTTTTTCTTTACCAAACCTTCTGGGTTTGAGTAACAAAGCACAAAGCGCGATGTTGAGTTCTTGCCAATCAGCACCTAATGTCTCAATGCAGCAGTGAAGAGTGGGGGCAGGTGTCTTAACATAAGGGTTGTCCCCTCTGCCACCACCAGTACCCTGCTATATGAGATACGGCGTGAAGCTATGTATGTATGTATGTATGCAAATAATAACACACAAACGTTTTCTAACAAACGGAAGGCCACCCCATTAAAATATCATATAATTTGTTACTCTAAAAAGCTCATCTAAATATTATGAGTATCATTACAGAACCGCTGCCCTATTCTTTGTAGATTCTTAGATGTTAGGGCCAGGCAGGTATGTTCACAGTACCATATAACTTCATTCAAACTTCTAAAATTATTACGAATAACTCAAAACTACTCATCATATCTTAACTAAATTGAAATAAGGAAACATCCGAAGCACTAGCTATTATATAAAAAAAGGATGAAATCAAGTTGGTTCACCCAGTAAAAAATATACGGTAACACAAAAGATGAACAGATTATGGCGAGGAATGTTGGGAGGCTGAAGAGAACACAGCGCTCAGGTGGTTTGGGCACGTCTGAGAGGATGAAGTGATGAAGAATGGTGAAAGATATATATGAAGCAAAGGTGAGCGGCAAAGAGAGGTGGGGGGAGACCTCGGTTGACCTTCGAGAACACAGTATCCGATGATGGGAAGGAAGAAGGAAGGTCAAGGTAAAAAAACGCGTATTAACCCCCAGATAATGCATAAGAAAAAGGTTAATGACTGTGGACGAGGCCCGAAAGAGGTAATGCAGGGACCGTAGCGATTGGCGCTAGGGATCAAGCGTGAGATTAGGTGAGTAGGTAGCACAAATAAATATAGTAGAATAATAAAAAATAACCACCTTTTTTGAAGAAGTCCGAGTTGAAAAGCTTAACCAAAGCATGTTCATCCAACTGTTGCTGTAAATAATTTAAAATGTATATATTTAAATGAATTGAAGTCTTGTTTTATTTTAATTACCACTTTGATCGGCTGATTGTAATGCAAGTATCATAGTCATTTATGACGTCACTGCTATGATATCGTATATTATGATTAAACATTCGGCAGTAGAAGTGGGGGCAGGTAATGTAACACTGATTTCCCTCTGCCTACCTACTTTATATGGGACATGTGAGGAGACAGACATGCATGATTCTAAAGCCGGGAGACCATGATTGCTGTGGCAATAACCATGAAGTTTTTTTTAACCTTCTTCAACGAAAGAATATGGGACCATCAGCAGTCCACTCGCTTTGACTTTTACTAATTTCTGCTGCCAGATAATAAAAAAAACCCATGTTTTAAAATAATGCATAAAAACCATATTAAATTAATAAAATAAATGTTGCACACTACCACGTTTTTTCGCATTCATGTATTGGTGGTGGGAGGTTTCGTCCTCCGTCTGTCTCGCGACCACTATCATGTCAAAGACGAACCGCCAAATATCTTCGCCGATGTGTTTCCAGTTCGATGGCATGCCAGGTTTTCCATTCCACGCATCGCTTTCCCAGTAATGGTGGTTTCGAGAACCGGGATACTACATTGTCTCTCTTCCATCTGTATCCTCTGGGTTGGCGGCATCCAGCATCTCTGGTGTTGTAGATGTTCATGAACAGTATCCACTTACTTACCATCAGGTGGTCACTTCTGCTCGTTTGCCATCCGTTATCCATAAAAAAAAATATGTAACGTTGCTGGGCAACGCTTTTAGCAGCGCCCGTCAACGATACTAGTGTTTTTAAAAAAATAGTTCCATAACAATATTATTAAATAAAAAAATGACAAATTACTAGCACGCTGTATACCGCACATAGCAGGGTAGGCAGAGGGAACCTGAAAACATAGTGTTAAGACACTCCGTTCTCTTACAACATTGTCATTCCCCACTTTCCGTCGGATTGAGGCGGAACTCAACGCCGCGCTTTGCCTTGTTACTAGACTCAGGAAATGAAAATATTAAATATTATTCAAAATTTTCATTTTCTAAAGAGGGAATCGAATCCACAACCTGTCGCGCTTACAGTCGCACGCTTGTGCCTCTACGCCACGACAGGCGTATATGATTATATTATATTTACAATTTTTAACCGAAACTTCCAATACAGAAAAGGTCCACAATCTGACTACATTTTTTATTATAATTAGTTTCAATTGACCTTAAGAACATATTCTAATTTCCGTTAACGCGTTAACAACGCGTTGTCTTTAGCAATGTATATGTCACTTTGTATAAACATGGATGTCGAACCATGGCAGTGTGTGTTTTATTCATTTTATTAATTTAATATACTTTTTATGCATTATTTAAAAAATATATATTAGTATTCTGCACTCCTTCTCTATATAAACTATAAGTGTGCCAAATATCATGCTCCTTCGTCCGCGTAATTTTCGTAAGAAGGGTTACAAAGTTTTTGCTTCACGTATTTATATATAGTTATTGATTTTCAGTATGATGAATACTATGTTCCACTCTATATTGTGAAAACGAACTAACCAGACCAAAAAGGCAATTCTAAACCGTAAAAGGCAATCATGCTCTCAGCAACTGACAGAATAGAATCATATTACGATACAATCATGGATTTGACTGAACTGAATACTGTATATAAATACATACATAGCTTCACGCTGTATCCCGCATACTTAGGGTAGGCAGAGGAACCTAGTGTTAAGACGCTCCGTTCCCCATTTCCGCCGGAGTGATGCATTGCGGTGCTGGTGGCGGAACTCAACGCCACTTGCTTTGCCTTTTGCAAATCCAGGAATGAAAAATTATTTTTCCAGTCCAGTCACGTTTATTGCCTCTGCGCCGACAGTCAGGCCAGGAAGTGAAGCACTTTTACATTTTATTAGGAATTTCATTTCATTCACTTTTTTATAACCATTGACATCATTATTGACCGTAGATTTTTTAAAGAATCATTATGTATTATTTTCAATAAATTATTTTAAGTAAATAATTAAAATTTTAACAAAAGACGAATCGACTTTTAAATAAATTGCATTAAAGTATCTTACTGCAGATAATTCAAAAACCACTTGTCCAGATCTTAACTATGTTTATGTATACAGAACTACCTTCTATGTAATAAGTGTCCCAGTTGACGCGTTAATAACGCGGTGTCTTTAGTAATAATATGTCACTTTATATATAAACATGGATGTCAAACCATGGTAGTGTGTTATTTTATTAATTTAATATACATTTATGCATTATTTAAAAAAAATAGCATTTTGCGTCTCCTCTATATAAACATAAGTGTGCCATTCATGCTCCTCCGTTCGCGTAATTTTCGTAAAAGGGATCCAAAAAGCTTATGCATCAAAAGCACTAACTATCCATATAAAACAAGGAGATCATCAAAAAATTGATTCATCTAGTAAAAAGAAAACATACATACATAAAAAACAGTAAAGAATTAATCACCTGTTTTTAAAAAGTTGGCTAAAAGTTATAAGTGATAGACTTCTCCAAATTTCTGAAGAATATTGTCATGTTGTGATTTTTAATAGGAATGCTTTGTTTATCATAGTATACATATTAATTTCTTATTTCTTTCACGCGCTGTATCCCGCATATAGCAGGGTAGGCAGAGACCAGAAGAACCTACTATTAAGACACTCCGTTCTCATTTAACATTTCCTTTCCCCATTCCACTGAATTGGGCATTGCTTGCTGAGTGGCGGAACTCAACGCCTCCCGCCCCTTGTTTACCAGAGAAAATAGAAATACTAAATATTACATAAAATTTACGGTTCCTGGGTAAATTCAAACCCACAACCTTTACAGTCGGCCTTTTGTGCTCTGTACCCGACAGGCTTCCTTTATAATCTTTTAAAAGATTATTTAAAGTCACTCGAAGTCTAACACCGGACTGTATTAGGTAATATATTTTTGTACACGTGTATCAATTCGGCAACACGCCCGTCCTCAGGGAAATCACTAATAAACGCGCCCGTACACACTATGCTTCGCTCTCCTATGAATACAATTTTGTATGGAGCGGCGCTTTTACCTAGAAATTGAATTCTTTCTAGCATTTCTCTTATATTACAGCGAATATTAAAGCTAGATAATTAAAACAGGATATGCTTTCTTTGAGACCTGTCATCGCGCAGTACATGCGTGTGACTGTAAATGCTATAGGTTGTGGGTTCGATTCCCAAGCCAGGAAATAATATATTAAATAATATTTGGTATTTTCATTTCCTCGTTCTGGTAACAAGGCAAAGCGCGGCGTTGAGTTCCGCCACTCATAAAATGTATTATATACATGTATGTAATAGATTTCGATCTAAGCGACTTATGTGTAACTTCAAATAAGTAATCAAAAATGTAATTCAAAACCACTTAAGTGCTTTTTTTATGGATAACGGACGGCAAACGAGGAGAAGGAATACCTGATGGTAACCTTCGCCCATGGACATCTACAACACCAGAAATGTAGTAGATGCGTTGCCGACCTAGAGGATACAGATGGAAGGGGAGGGACAATGTAATAGTCCGCTATCGGAACCACCACATTTTGGGGAAAGGGTGGGAGGGAAAGGGGAAAAAATGGCTTACATGCCATCGAACCGGAACACATCATCAGATATTTGGCGGTTCGTCTTTGACATGATAGTGGTCGCGAGCCAGACGAAGGACGAACCTCCTACCACCTAACTAACTACTGGGATCCCCGCCTCATACGGGACGCTACACAGCGGCGGAAAGAAATTGTATTCTAACCCCGTCCCTCACAAAGAATGCTTACAAATCGTTGGGTAACATAACAAATGTCAGTACTGTCAGTCAGTTTTTGTTTTTTAGACCTTGATAAAGTAAGACATTTTTCATAGAAAGAGTAGACAAAATGAAAATAATTTAAACATAATGATTTGATAATTATGAATGTTGTTAGTACAAATTGCAATCTAATCCAAATTATAAAATGAGGTTTCATACCACTATTGTCTGTTTTAGAATTATCTATTAAATTACATATTTATAGGCTATATCAGGTGAAGTAGGGCAGTGTCTCACTGTCGAGAGCCCGACTGGTTTTGGATTCGATTCCCACTCGGAGGAAATGATTATATTTTAATTATTTTGCTTTCCACACTTTAGAGTCACTAAGCGCAGTGTTGAGTTCCAATAAGTCACCCAATAAGCAATGACTTAATTTCGGACAGCAAAACGGCGAATAGGACTTCTTCATACTAGTTTCTCCCTAATTAACTTGTTATGCTGGAAATATGCTAAAATAAATATGATGGAAAATAACTTTTTACATTTACTAGAACTAGAACAGGTAATGTCAAAAAAATATTTATGTATACGAATAATAGTCCTAGCGTCTGTCGTGGCGCAGAGGCACAAGCGTGTGACTGTAAACGCGACAGGTTGTGGGTTCGATTCCCACTCCAGGAATTCTCCAGATGGAATTTTTATTTCCTGGGTTTGGTAGCAAAGCAAAGCGCGGCTTTGAGTTCCGCCACTCAACACGCAATGCCTCAATTCGTCGGAAAGTGAGGAACGGAGTGTCTTAACACTAGGTTACCTCTGCCTACCCTGCTATATGCGGGATACAGCGTGAAGCTATGTATGTATGTACATATGTATGAAAAATACACTGGTAATCTCATTGAATATACTGGTAATTTCATTGAAGATACTCGCCGCCGTACTTGTTTCTAGCATCTCCCTTATATTTTAGAGAAAATCTAGGCAGATCATAATGAGGCATATTTTTTTTATTAATTCCAAGCTTTAACCCGCTTAGCAGGACCAGTAAGATAAAACCTATTGCCAAAACACTCCGTTTGCTGCTTCTCGCCTGAATTCGAGACTTGGCATGTTAAGCGATGGAGCTCAATGATAAGCTTTGTCATACCAGACCGAAGAAATAAAAGTAATTTAAATATTATATGATTATTCACTCAAGTGGAATCGAACCCACAACCAATCGCCTTAGCTGTAGATATATATCTACAGCTTTAATATTTTTATTTATAGTTAAAATATGGAATAAGGAACAAGAAAGTACTGTGAAAATTTAAAACGTCTATCTTTCAAATATTCCAGAGAGGAAAATGGACAGATGAACAGACAGACAGAAACTTAATAACAGACCTCGTCCAGTTTTAGGTTGAAAATTCTACATTTTACTAGGTTTTCCTATTAAAATTTACCATTTTCTGCATATATTCTCATATATGTACGTGAAAATTGATGTATAATACGTATGGAACTTCGAATGAGGAACTCTTGATAGAGTTAGAGAGATGGAGTGTCTTAACACTAGGTTCTCAAGTTCCTTCTGGGCTTCCGTGTGCGGGATACAAGCGTGAAGCTATTAAAAATATTAGTGTCCCCGTAAATACGTTAATTGCTTGCTTGTGTTAAGACACTCCGTTCTCTTACAACAATTCCGTTCCCCCCACTTTCCGTCGAATCGAGGCATTGCGTGCTGAGTGGCGGAACTCAACGCCGCACTTTGCCTTGTTAACAAACCCAGGAAATGAAAAATACTAACATATCCTGGAGTGGGTCGAACCCACAACCTGTCGCGTTTACAGTCGCATGCTTGTACCTCTGCGCCACGACAGGCGTTAACTGGATTATGAGTAACTTTATACTAGTTGAGTATTCATATTCATATTTAAAATATTTTCAATATATTTTTTCTAACACACAGCGATGTCCGGTTCCGTCATTTTATGTACAATGTATGAAAACGGAAGTGGACGGACGGACAGGCCGGAAGTTCTCTTTGCCTATGCATATCGGAGAAGTCTGTATCTGTCGTAAAATAAGTAAAATAATATAAATCGCTTGAAACCATCGTGGCGCAGTGGGACATCTGACTATAAACAGGATTGGTTGTGGCTTCGAATCCTACTCGAGGGAATGATTATATTTAATTTTTTTGTACTCTGATGAGACAAATTGTGACGTTAAATTTCATCATTTAACACGCAATGTTTTAAATTCAGGCGAAAATAGCGAAATGACTGTTTGACACTAAGGACTGAGGAGCATGAAATTTCGCACACTTATACAGAGAAGTTTATACAGAGAAGGAATGCAGAATGCTAACATTTTTTTAAAATAATACATAAAAAGTATATTAAATTAACAAAATAAATGTGACACACACTACCATAGTTTAACATCCATGTTTATATAAAGTGACATACACATTGCTAAAGACAACGCGTTGTTAACGCGTCAACCGGGACACTAGTAGAAATAAAACTATAAATAAAATTTCGCGAATTAAATATATTTGATATAATAAATAATCCTGAATACCAATTATATAGGTATTTAATTTTACGTTTCACTTTATAGCCCACCTCCGAAACAATTTAGTAAATCGTAAACACTGTATTTTATTATATACCGTAGATTTGCCTTTCCAACTAAAGCAGAGTGTATATTGATGAAAAAAATTCTTAGGATAATAATTTTGGAATTCAACTAGAATAAAGATTTTAACACGCATGACATTAAAAAGTAATTTTTATTTTTTTTATGGATAACAGATGGCGAGGAAGAAGGACCATCTGATGGTAAGTGGTTACCTTCGCCCATGGATATCTACAACACCAGAGATGTTGTAGATGCGTTGCCGACCTACAGGATACAGATGGAAAGGGGGGAATGCATGATAGTTGTCGCGAGCTAGACGAAGGACGAATCTCCTACGACCTAACTACTGGGATACCCACCTCTTATGGGACGCTAACCAGCGGCGGCAGGGAACTGTATTCTAACCCCGTCTCCTCGCATAAAAAAACTGATTATATATTACGAATAACTTAAAAACTGCTTGTCAACTCATAGCTAAATTTAAATGGAACCACATAAAAAGCACTACCTATCTTATAAATAAGACTGAATAAAATTGTTTCACCCATTTAAAAGTTATGCGGCAACAAATATCGTCGAATTTCTCTCTCGAGAACCTCCTCTTTTTTTTGAAGTCAGTTAAAAAAAAATGACTGTAGTATTTAAATATATTTAATTGGTATATTATTTTTCTGTAATCTATATTAGTATGTAAAGAAAAAAATTGCATCTCTTTTTGCGATAATTATGATAATGTAGGCTTCGCTAAAAATATATTAAATTAACAAAAAAAATTATTATATTTTTAAACTAAAAAATGGTACTCCCATACACGTTGCTAAGACAACGAGTATTTTACTCCTCCAGTAATTTAAATTATACCAACTTTCCAGAACATTAACCTCGCCACCATGAGCCCTAAGCTTAACTATACAAAGTATCTCCTGAATTAAACTCAACTGTAGTTATGTTATCTTTTATGAATTCAGAGCGCGTTACGAATTAATAAGGTAGATGAAATTACGTAAATTATCACCGAACGCGTGGGGTGAACTACTGTGCTTCTGTGCGAGATAAGAGGGTAATATTGTTACAAAAGTGTAACTCCTTCTCATACTTATTGTTATTTTCATGCTTTTTTTTGTATAACCAGGAGTTTAGTGTCACGACTCTCTATTGTTTTATTTTCATCCTGAATTGACACTGATTGAGACCTGATATATTAAGAATGAAGAAGAACGTGCTCAGGTCAGGTTTGGGCACGTCGAGAGGATGAGTGATGAAAGAATGGTAAGAAAGATACATGAAGCAAAAGTGAGCGGCAAGAGAGGTAAAAGGGGACCTCGATTGACGAGAACACAGTATTAATGATACTGGAGGAAGGTCACGTAAAAAGGATGAATTATTTATGAACCTGAGAACCTAGTGTTAAGACACTTCGTTCTCTTTCAACATTTCTGTTTATCGTTTATAATATTTTCATTTAATTAATATTAAAATGTAGCTTATGTCACTCTTCAACCACCTAGCAGTATTCACTCAAATATCACAAAATCGCAGAAGGTTAAACGAATACAATTTCTGATTTTTCACATTCATTTGCTATTTTGAACCATGTATGGCTAATATTTCTGAATGTCATAAATAAACTAAGTTTAAATGGGACTACATTAGCTATCATATAAACAAGGATCTTCAAAATTGGTTCAGCCAGTGCGGTAACACACATAAAAAAATACAGTCCAATCAATAACCTCTTTATTTGAAGTCGGTCAAAAACACGAACGATTAGGCTAAAACAATAAAAAAATATCCACACACACCACTTGCACACATCACGTCACGTCATAACACCACTCGATGGCATAATTTTTTTCCAGCTAATTGAATATTCCACTTGACACTCATTTCAACCTGATTTCCATCGTTACTTCAGTACTTTAAACTCGTTCAAAATTCACGGCGGACAATTTGCCGGATTTGTCGAACCGCAAAATTTTACCTTTCAAAAGCTGCCGGCTCCATAATTGAGCGCTTAAATTTTATTTTACATTAACAGCGCACGTATGACCTAAATTATTGATTGATACGATGTTACATGGATTAATTATCTTCTTATTTTTATGGAAATCTGGATTGAAATATTTTTACGTCTTTCTAGGTGTTTTGAACTGTAGAATCTCTATCGTCGTTGTCGTATCAGCCGTGCGAGGCCCACTGGTGGACATAGGCCTCACCCAAGCATTTTTTGGACGATCGATCTTCCGCCTCCCGCATCCGACGGCTCTCGGCGATCTTGACCAAATCGTCGGTCCACCTGGTAACTAAGCGTCGTCTGATTCGTGAATCTCTCTATAATCTACTAAAAGATCTCGGCCTTGTCCTGAACTATTATATTGCTATTATATGTAACATGTATTTCGAAAGCGGCATTAGTAGGATCTTTTCAAATTTGGTTACGTACATGCGCACGTTGGTTAATGCGCGCAAATTTTAAATTAAAGGGGCCCCTTAAACCTAAACTTAGGTCGTAAGTTGTGTTATTTTGTATTTTGTATTTGTATTTCAGAACGGCCATTTTTAATTTAAATTCTATAATATTTATTTAAATGTTCTTTTCCCTGAAAAGTCCCAGGCACCCCCTCCAAACTCCTTCTACAAACGAAATGGGCACCCCCAAGATGAATCCATGATTTAAGTTAAAAGTTTCTTCTCAAGACCAACGTGTGGTGGTGGCGTAAGTATCCGACTGTAATCATGATTAACTGTGGGTCCCATTTCCACCCGCAGGAATGATTATATGTATTTTTTCATTTATCCGCCTGATAAGCACAAATCGCGGTGAAAGATCCGCCACACATCACGCATTTTCGATTTTCAATGGAGAGTAAAACGGAATATTTTGACACTAGGTTCTTCTTGGACATTTTGCTAAGTGCGAAAAAAAGGGTGAAGCTAAAAAAAAAAAATGATACCATCACGGCACTGTTGTCATGTGTTTCAGGTTCAAATCTCATTGGGCAGGATAGCAACCTATAAAGTATAGAAGTATAAACCCTATAAAGGTACGTATTACATAAATTGTGAAATGTATCGGCCATATAAATAAAAATAATAAGACATGCAGTTGCTGTCATTGAGTATACGAGTACATTATTTGCTATAATTAAATTTCAAACTAGATTGTTATGAATCAAAATTACACAAAATAATGTGGTGACACACACTTAAAATACAACGCATTGCACTCTGGCAGTGCAAACCCGGAGGTGAAATTCCTTGGTATTATTTTGGAATGGTGCATGAATTTGTCTTTAATTATTATTATAAAAATACCATTATTTATTTAGTAAAATAGGCCAATATTTGTAGTGGGGAAAGGAAATGTATGAAAGAGAATGGAGGGTCTTAACACTAGGTTATCTGGTTCCCTCTGCCTACCCTGCTATATGCGGGATACAGTGTGAAGTTAAAAAAAAAAACAATATTTAACAATTATGAGGGCAGAAGAATATGAAGTTGATAAAACAAATACACACACTATTATTGGTTTGAAATTCGCTTCTATATAAAATGACATATTACACTTTTTATTTATATATAACGTTGCTAAGGCAATCTGTAAACAGTATTTAGTTGCATTAAAAATGTAACACTTCAGAACTAATAATTCTTACGAATTTTCGATCAGGGTGACGCAAGATCAACATTTTTTACCCATCATAAAAATTGCACAACGCTTCTAAAGATGTTTTTTGAAGTCATGAAAAAAGGAAATCTCATTGCTATATATATATAATTAGATAGTGAAATTACTAAATACATTGACATCTTATATATGTATATCATTCAATTTAAAACAAAAACCAAGCAAACCCTGATAACTGAAAATAGTTAATTTGAATATATAATAAGCAATCTCCATTTGATGTCAGTGTCATCATTTCATTTGCTCATACGCCTTCATGTTGGGATCTGAAAATTCTGGAATAATCTAATCAAGACTCTCATATAAATGTTGTCTTAGCTCTCTAGCTAATTTAGTTTCACCGTTTCGTTTAAGTGGAAAATTTGCATCGTATCCAGTTTTTATTTGATAGGTACTGGGTTCGATTCCGAATGTGGGAAATATTTATGTGCAACTTGCTTTTTCCTGTATAGTATATGGAGAGAACTTAGTGTTCAGACAGTCTATTCCCCACATTCCACCGGAATTTTAGACATTGCGTGTTTAGTGCCGGAACTTAACTCCGCGCCTCGTTGTATCGTAAGATAGAAAGACAGAGAAACGATATTATAAGACGTAACGCGACGTTTTTCAGACAGTAGTATAAAAAAAGAATCTATTTTCAACTTACTTCTCTCTGACTTCCCTGTTATATAAAAAATATGTTAACTTTCACACACATTGTATAAATCGTTGTGTTTTAACGCAGTGGCGTAATTAAACGCCGCGCTTTGCCTTATCATCTATATTTACCTATTATATCATAGCTATATTAAATTAACGAAAATATCATTAAAAATAATCATTATTTAATGATTATGACCGCAACACATAAATGTGCGTAAATCAACTACTTATATGCTGCTACTGTTTGCACATACCGTAAACATGCACGTCAGTACCGTTTTCATTGCTAAAATAACATTTTGTGTACGAAGCGATGCTAGTATGGTTTGTCAAAACAACAATATTGATATAGTTCTAGACAATATGAGATAAAATCGTCCTGAATATTCTTAAATGAGAGCAAATTTCTAAGGAAAGAGGAGTGTCTCGACTCTATTAACTTCACGCTGTATCCCGCATATAGCAGGGTAGGCAGAGGGAATCTGAGAACCTAGTGTTAAGACACTCAGTTCACTTTCAACAAATCCGTTTCCCACTTTCCGCCACATTGAGGCATTGCTTGCTGAGGGGCGGAACTCAACGCCGCGCTTAGCTTTGCTCTATGTATTAAAGGTTTAATTATCGGGTAATTATAAATTTGATAAAATATGGGGTATTGCATATATGGAATATATGGAATATGGAGAAAGGAGTAACGATTAAAACTATTGTGGCGCAGTGTAATAACGTCTGGTTTTCAAAACAATAGGTGTGAGTTCGATCCCCATTTAGGGGATAATACTTAAATTATTTTTATGTTTCAGGCACAAAGCGTTGCGATAAGTGGCAGCACTCAGCACGTGATGCCTGTAATTCAGGGGATAAAGTAAAGGGTGGACCTTGACAACCATGCCATGACAACCAATTAAATAAGCAATCGGCTCTAATATATAATAAAATAAACAAACATATTTATATCTACCCAAAGACAACACACACACACACACACACACACACACACACACACACACACACACACACACACACACACACACACACACACACACACACACACACGCACACACACACACACACACACACACACACACACACACACACACACACACACACACACACGCATGCGTATATATTTAAAAGTAAATTAAGCTGTTTTACTGTAAATTACCAGATTAAATAATTATAGTACATTTTATTTTGGAAGGGCGGAATCTCCTAATGCATGCATTATATGCTTAAAAGGAGATTTCTACCACAAATTTCTGTTTTTGTGTAAATTCTGTTTTAAACAAATAAAAATGCTATGCTATGGGGAAAAATGTGCCATTCATTTTCTCTACCACAACCAAAATTTATTCTTCAAAATTAAGTAAAGTTTATATATTATTTTATCCATAACTATTGTTTGTTTCAAACGACAGCATCTTGTACAAAGTTTCACTTCATAAAACGACAAAGTCGACTATAATAGTTAGAAATTGTAAAAACATGTGGCCCCTAAACGTGCGTAGTAGAACTAAAGTTATGTAACACCTAAGTATTGTTCTTAATATATTTTTTAGCATAATGCCTTTCATAGAGAGTAGGAAAAGAAAACAATTTAAATGTAATCATTCCATTAAGAAGGAATCAGAAACTCGTAACCACTCATGGTTACAGTCAGATCATTCAGTCATTTGCCATATAATATTTGAGAGAGGCCCTTGACATTCCATGATTTGCTGTGCAGGTGCCAAATCGCTTTGTAGAAAGAGGAGTTCAAAGTAGTGCCTCGAATTTGCAACCCAAGTAGGTTTAAGAGGCCCCTTTGAAATGCGCATTATCGCTCGTCTCTAGTGTCCGAGCTGTTCTTTTTAACAATTAACAAAATTTCAAAATATCCTATTAAAGAGAAATCGAAATATGGGCTAGAAATGAACTGATAATAGGTTTTAGATAGATTTAATATATTAATGTATTCATTATCTTTATATATATATATATGAACAAAGTATTTTTATACTTGTATTAAGTGATAATGTCCTCGCCATTTACAATATTATTCAAAGTGTCAAGGAGTACTATGAGCTGATTGCTATCTAACCACAAAAAAAAAAAACGAGTTCTTACTGGTCGAATATTACAAAAAATCTGCACAATGATAATAAAATTGAGTTACTTAGGAAATATGCCGAAAGAAGAAAGAAGTCCTATTCTCGGAAATGCAAAAAACAGAACTTTACAAAACAGCTATTTGAAGGTTCCTAACGATTCAAAGGGTTCATTATTGTAATTTTATGACTATTCAAACAAAAAAAAAACCAAAAGATTCATTTCCTTGGAATAATGATAAAATTACAGCCTTTCAATCGCTCTCCCGTTCATAGAATCTCTCGAAATATCACATAAAGTCACATACAAACATACATAGCTTCACGCTGTATCTCGCATATAGCAAAGTAGGCAGAGGGAACCTAGTGTTAAGACACTCCGTTCCCCACTTTCCACTAAATTGAGGTTACATATAAGTAAGTATTACATGATATTTTGTATAAAATATGCAAAAGGCAGAAAACTTTTTAAAATTAACATTAGATTCTCCGACAATTTAAAAGAAAAAATATGTATGTAAGTAGGACTAACAGTATGTTAGGTTGATTTATTTATTTAGTTATATCCGTTATATTTTTTGCACCGCATTGTGCCCGCTTTTATCTGTAGATCCTTTCAGTTAGGTTGCCTGGAAGAGATCACTTTTGGTGATAAGGCCGCCTTTGTGCATTTGTTGTATTATTTAAGATTTTTTCTTTATGTATAATTTCAACTGTGCTATAAAGTTTTTCTATCTATCTATCTAAAAAGCAATAATTAAAAGACCATAAACAGTAACATTCTAGTTTAGTGGCCCCCTTAAAAAGCTTAAAGGTACTTATCGTCGAACACAGCCTGCGATGACGACGTCATTATGAACCTGTTACTGCCCGAAACAATTATATTAGCAGTAAACTAATGTCGTACCAGAAGTAGCAATTTTAACGATAAATATGATCATTTAGTTCTGTTTAATATTTTCTATACCTATATTTTAGCTATAATATAATATGATATTTTTGAAGTTTTAAAGTATCAATCATACACTTAGATAACGAAAAACATATTTAGAAAACGTATAAAAATTTGAACGCAACGGGACTCGAACCCACGTCTCTTGGTAACCGTCCAAATTAACACTTTAAAACTTCAAAAATATTTCATAAATAGCATTCTACCTTGCCAATTGATTGTTCTTTTAATAATCTTTGGGTAGCAGAAATTTGTAAAAATCTCTCTACAGAGATGCTAACAACATAAATAAGTTGTAACAAGTGTATAAGAATTTCGACGCAGCCGGATGCAGAACGTATGGCTTAGTGGTCAGACCGCTTGGACGGTTTCCAAGGGGCGCGGGTTCGAGTCCCGCTGCGTTCAAATTTTAACACGATTTCTTAATATATAATATGATATTTTTATTAACCTTCACGCTTTACATAGCAGGGTATTTACCCTGCTATGTAAAAAAATCTTTCAATAAGGATACCAATACTTTGTCGCAAGTTTTCGTACTTGCCTTACAGAACGGGGAGATGATTATTAAGATTTTAACAAAAAAGAAAATCGACTTAAAATAAAATACACTAAAAAAAAAATTTATTACGAATAATTCAAAAATAGCTCGTCAGATCTTAACTAATATAAGACCACATCTGAAGCACTAGCTATCACATAAAAAAAAATCATCAAAATTGCTTCAGTAAAAAGTTATATGGTAACACACATATAAAAATACATTCAATTTAATAAACCTTCTTTTTGAACCTGCAACCAACCGCATATAAACACACAGCTCCACTGAACCACGTTAGCTTATAATAAATTTAATTAACAAAATTCAAAAGGTAAGCATATGAAATGGAATCATTTAGCATATTTTATTGTATCGAATACGCATGGATGCAAATAGTAATGGGAGGCGCTTATCGCTGTTAATGTGTTGATGTCGGTCCAAAATACGTATTGTTGTTTATTACGGTGTGTCCTATAAAGATGCTGTTCATGGTAATATTTTAGTCTTAGTTATTTTTTTTAGCTATACGCATATAGGAAGGTAGGCAGAGAGAACCTAGTGTTAAGACACTCCGTTCCCTACTTTCCGCCGAATTGCTAAGGTGCGGAAATGAAAATACTAAACTTTTACATTTCCTGGAGTGGGAATCGAACCCACAACCTGTCGCGTTTAGAGTCACACGCTTGTGCCTTGTAATATTATAGGTTGTTGGTTCGATTTTCACTCCAGGAAATGGAATTTTTCATTTCTTGGGTTTGGTAACAAGGCAAAGCGCGGTGTTGAGTTCCGCCTCTGAGCACGCAATGCCTCATTGCAGCGGAAAGTGGGGAACGGAGTGTCTTAACACTAGGTTCCCTCTACCTACCCTGCTGTATGCGGGATACAGCGTGAAGCTATGTAGGTATGTCTATAGTGTATTCAAATACTCCTCTTCCTTTGTCCTCCCGGATTCGAGACATTGCGTATTAAGAGACGGAACCCAACGCCGCGCTTTATCTTAATAGACAACTTAATTATTATATAATATACATATATGAATAAATCAAAATAATTTTTATATTTTTATTCGTTAAGTAAATTCTATTGAGATATAAGAGATACGTGAGTTGCATTTCCTGTCCTTATATAGCTTCATAATAACTTGACCTGAATAAATATTTTATTTTAAGAGTACAATACAAAAATTCATTTTAAGTGGAAAGGCTATTGTGGTACAATTGTAAAGTTTGACTGTAAACGAGAGTGGTTGTGGATTTGATTTTCATTTAAGGGGAATGATTTATACTTTATTTTCTCTGGTCTTCTATCTTTAGAAAGACAAAGCGAGGCATTGAGATCCGCTTCTTAATATGTTCGCCTCGAATTAGGGTGGAAAAAGGTGAACAAAGTGTATTAACACTAGGTATTCTCTGCCTACTTACCACGCTATGTATGTAAAATCGTACAGCTGGAAAATAAAAGGGTATAAAAAAATTCCATCTTGATATAGTTGGGAAGACATTGGCTGCTCGATTTTCGTTTAAAAATTGCATTTCGTATCATGAAAAACGAACAAGACGTCATATAAAGTTTTTTTTTTTATTTCATGCTTGACGCTTTTTTCTCGCATAGAATAGATAGATACTCGGAAAGTGTCTTGGCATTAGGTATTCTCTACCTTACCCAGCCTAATAAGGCGTGAAGCTGCAAAAAAGTGTATATATATGATTTTACCATTGTCTTGGCCAATTAGTTTACTTTTAATTTTTGTTATTATCTCGTGACATAAAGTGATCGATCACTCTGAGTTACACTTTCCGCCCAAAACTGAAACTTTACTTATTGAGTGGTGGAACTGATTGTCAGGTTTGTTCGTAAGAGCGTGGAAACGTGAGTAATGTAAATGTAATCATTCCGCGAACGGAAATGAATCCACTAACATCGCGTTTACTGAAAATCGCTTTTGTAACGATATTTTTTCCATCAAGATATCGAAATTATTTGTATTAATTGTTCCTTTTTTTTTAACCACAATTCTTTAAGAGTTGTTTAATCACATCACTAAGCTTTTGGAGGCGCCGTTGGCCTGGTAAAGTATGTATTTATATGTTCACGCTAACATATTGCTTTTTAAAAAAAAATAGTTTTTTTTTAACTTCACGATGTATCCCGCATATAGCAGGGTAGACAGGTAGGGAACCAGAGAACCTAGTGTTAAAACTCAACGCCGCGCTTTGCCTTGTTACCAAACCCAAGAAATGAAAATACTAAATTTCACATTTCCTGGAATATTGTTATTATATGTATTTTCAATCAATAAGGAAATTTAAAAAAAACAATGTCAATAGCTGTCACTGCGGTACGATGGTCTCAAAAATATTAAAAATTAATAAATATTTTTAAATTGTCTAGTCATGAACAGCCTTCACACATAATTATGATCATTTTTTGTTTGGCGCATGCAATTTGCTTTATTACTTCTGTTTAATACACAGAATATCAGTTTAAATTGTAGCGAAAATGTTTTATTTGCACGTTGCGACGTTGATTGGTTTTGTATTTCATGTGAAATATATATTATATTTAATTATATATGAGAATATATGATGCCTGTCGTGGCATAGAGGCACAAGCGTGCTGTAAACGCAAAAGGTTGTAGGTTCGATACTCACTCCAGGAAATGAAAATTATTAAATAATAATTAGAATTTTTATTTACTCGCTCTGGTAACAAGGCAAAGCGCGACGTTGAGTTCCGCCGCTCAACACGCAATGCCTTAATTCGGCGGAAAGTGAGGAACAGAAATGTTAAAAGAGAACGGAGTGTCTTAACACTAGGTTCTCTGGTTCACTCTACCTTTGTGCAGTATACTTACAGTGTGGAGGTAAAAAGTAAATAAAAAATAATTATTATAGGAGTCAATAACTATGGATTCAAAAATATTTAGTCATATAGTATATCCCTAGCTAGTTTAGGGGTTAAACAACGCAATATAGATCCAAAGACATATATTATTATGATTATTTCCGGCTCCTCAAATAGGTTAAGACATTTTCCGTCTCTAATTTATCATATCATTCACAACAATTCACTTAAGTATCATTAAATAAGCATTAGCATTAAGAAATTTGTTGTATAATATTTTGTAAAAAAAGAAGCTTCCCGCTTTATCCCGCATAACAGTGTAGTCAGAGAGAATATATTTATTTATTTATTTATTTATTTATTTATTTATTTATTTATTTATTTGGATCACCAACACAGCGAACATTAGCACATATTTGAGATCATCATAGCACATATAGAGTCAAGACACTCCGTTCACCGCTTTCTGTCTGAATTTAAGACATCGCGTATTAAGTGGCGGAACTCAACGCCGCCCCTTTTCTTACAAATATGTCTTCTTGAAAAATGAAAATAATTTGAAGCTTGCACAATTAAGATTTAAAAAAATAACTTCATATATAATGCACTAAAATATAAAAAAACTATTACAAATAACTCAAAAACTACTCGTCAGATCTTAAACGGTCCTATTTACCACCAGAAGCACTAGCTATCATATTAAAAAAGATTCATCGAAAATGAATCGATGGGAGCAGAAGCAACGTAAGTCTGGATTTTCAATTTTTACGTCGTTTCTCTACTTACGTGGTTTTTTCAACACGCATCTTGCCTTTCTAAGCTAGTTTAAATCGACTACGAATTTTTGCATTTTTTGTGACTTTTTCTGCACCCACCGATTCAATTGGTTCCCAACACAAAAGTTATGTGATAACACATATAAAAAAAATATAGTCGAATTGAGAATCTCCTACATTTTTTGAAAGTCGGTTAAAAGACGAGGTTAAAAAAAGTCGGTAAAAATCACAACGTTTATAATCCAAAAGAAGAATCACTTTCAAAATTTAAAACAGACAGTAACTCAGTAGTATCATGCTTTATCCATCATAGCAGGGTAGTCAGGAGAACCTAGTGCTAAGACACTTCGTCCGCCGCTTTCTGTCTGAATTTTAGACATTGCGTGTTAAGTAACGGAACTCAAGGCCATGCTTTGTTTTACCAGAGCGGAGAAATATTTTTTTTCAGTTTCACGCTGTATCCCGCATATAGCAGGGTAGGCAGAGGGAACTTGAGAACCTAGTGTTAAGACACTCCGTTTTCGTATGATTTCCGGTACTCACTAGCCGCCGAATTGAGGCATTGCGTGCTGAGTGGCGAAACACAACGCCGCGCTTTGCCCTGTTATCAGAGCGAGGAAATGAAAATATTAAATGTTTATAATAGAGTGGGAATTGAACCCACAACCACAACCAACCACGACTGGCTTACTTAATTATAATTATTCACTCGTAACTACACATACATAGCTTCACGCTGTATCCCGCATATACGCAGGGTAGAGGGAACTTAGTGTTAAGACACTCCGTTCCCCACTTTCCACCGAATTGAGGCCTTGTTTGCTGAGTGGCGGAACTCAACGCCGCGCTTTGCCTTGTTGCCAAACACATGTAACTAAACACAGCATATATAATTCGTAACACCTAATTATATATTAATTCAACTCGAAACAAATCTATGTACAGAATCAGTAGATGCAAAGGGTATCACATTACTGCTATATGTAATATTGAATTATGTACTGTTTCAGTGTAATAAGATATATGCTATCCCTGCTATTATTATAAATGCGAAAGTAAGTTTGTTTGTTACACTTTCACGCCAAAACTACTAAACTGATTATCATGAAGCTTTGTACATATATTCTTAGAGATATTAAAAAGGATAAAGTATATTTTTTATTACAAAAAAATATATTTGGCTAGACATAATTGTTTGTTAAAAAAATTGAAATTCTAGCTATTTTAAAGCCTTTCATTAAGGCATATACTAGTTAGAAGAGAACGGAGTACCTTAACACTGGGTTTGAAGGTACTTTCTGCCCCTACCCAGCTATGTGAGGGATACAAGATGAAATTAAAAAAAAAATGTATTTATGTTAAACATTTTAAAAAACTCGATACCTCCCGTTAATACCACATTCGTTACAGTAGACTAAAGTCCGCCACTTTGCGAGCTTACGGGCAATAAAGACGGGGTTTATGGTGTGCACTTAATTTGTATGATATGGTTGTACCTCGTGATATAAGCGAAAATCGATAATGCCTCATTAATTATACTTAAGTTAACTAAAAGATATGATGGGACAGCGTTTGATAGTAAATACAAGTAGTTGTGCGTTCCGCCGAAAAGAGCATTGCGTGCTGAGTGGCGGAACTCAACGCCGCACTTTACCTTGTTACCACACCCAGGAAATGAAAAATTCCATTTCCTGGAGCGAGAATCGAACCCATAACCTGTCGCGTTTACAGTCGCACGCTTGTGCCTGCGCCACGACAAGCGTTATATTATTTTGTTACTATATGAGCCTGTAAGCCTTATATCCTAAATCTAACAGACTAACAGTTAAGCTGAGCGCTAATGAGTTCCTTCATCAATCACCTTGAATGCCCTTTGTAGTGTATGTTTTGTGTTGTCATTATTATTACTTAATATGTTACCACTATCATGTCAAAGACGAACCGCCAAATATCTTATGATGTGT
>JAKGSA010001912.1:0-13874 GCA_033558755.1 Philaethria dido | reverse complement strand
GTTTAGGCCCAATATTTACCTTTTTTGTAGCTCTCACATTACTTGATTTTGTTTTTTAGCAAACTTCATTACAATTCAAGCTCTTCTTCTTCTTCTTCAAGCCTAGTGACCTTTTTTTTAGGTCTCATATTTATACTTTAAAAAGTTGGGCAAGCTGGTGGGAACCGTGTTGTATGGACGCCTCGCCACTGGGACGTAGTATTAAAACACTCTGCTCTTGACTTTCCACATAAACTCGAGACTGTGTGCGTTGTTATGTGGAACTCAACGCCGTGCTTTGTTTTATTAGAGCGAGGAAACGAAATAATAATTAAATATAATCATTGACCGTGTGATAATCGAACTCTAGAACCCAAGATATCGTTGCAGTTGCCTATAGCACTGTGCCACAATAATCTCTGTTTTGTATTAAAAAAATATGTAGAGCATTATTTATTATTTTACATTGTATATTTGAAGTTAAATATTACATTTTTTTTACGCTTTCTTTCCTTATAGTGAGAGAGAACTTGAGAAGCTCTCCACTTTACGTCCGAATTCGGTTAATGTCGTGTTGAATGGTGGAAAATTTATAATAAATTAAGCAAATTTTAAAATAAAAATAAATTAGATCACTTTCCCTCATGTGTATTGAATCCGCAACCAACCACGTCTACAGTCAGACTGTGCCACTATGACCTTTTTTTTTGGTAAAAATTTTGAGACAAAAATAACAACTATAGAATATAAAATTATATTTTATTTAAAGAAAAAATGCTTTTTTTTCTAAATTATGAATAAATTTAAAATAAAGAGGCTGTCGTGTGTTAGTAGGAAACGATTAGGAATGATTAGGTGTGGGTTCGATTCTTCTTCAGGGGAATTATTATAAATATTTCAAATATTTTCATTTCTTCATTCTGTTAACACAAAGCGCAGCGTTAAGTTTCGCAACTAAAGATTTAATGTTTTGAATTTGAACGAAAAGTTGCGAATGGAGTGTCTTAACACTAGATTCTCTCTGATTACCTTGCTCTGCGTGATAAGGCGTGAAGCTGTTTTTTTTTTCAATTATAATTATTTCTATTTCTCCGTTCCGTCTTAGAAGGCGTGGCGTTAAGTTTCGCCACAAAATGACCAATGTTGAATTGAATTCTGGCGAAGACTTGCGAACGAAGTGTCTAAACACTACTCAGGTCTACATAAAAGAAATAAAAAATATATGACTTATGCCATATATAATATTCCAAACTCTTTAACTGTCCTTTTCAATTTGGCCGCATTATACCAACTTCAATTTGACATTAGTCAGTGTAAAACCGAACGCGGTACAGCGCATGCGTGTTTTCTTTTTTTTTTTAATACTAAAAGACAGAAATAGACACTGGCTGCTATTTATACGGCATAGTTTATAGTGGAGTGTAGTGAATTATGTTTTTTTAAGGAGAAAATTTAGGATCTTTTTTTATATGTGTACGTGTGTATAAAAAATATTCGGTATTTATTATTTTTTTTTATTATTATGTGTATTTATAATCTGTTGAATTGATTTTTTTTTTATATATGTTTTTTTTTCAATTTGTGCAATGACCTAAATTTTTCGGTAAATTGTGTAATTGGAAGGATGGTAGCGTTTAGTTTTTTTTTAATATCATAACTAGATTCGTTTTTTTTAAATTAATTCCTATATTTTTTTAAATATTTACTAAATACGATGGTAGTGAGATCAAATAAAATTCGCGAGAATTTGTACAATCATAATATGAATATTGCTTTATTCTATAGAGAGTAAGTGCGGCGTTGAGTTCCGCTATAACAAAATAGGCGAAAAGAAGAGAACGGAGTGTCCTAGCACTATGTTCTCTTTGACCACTCTGTTGTATGTGTAAACTTAGATAGAGATATAACTAAAAAAAATATGACTACTCTATTTTTTCATATATGTTGCATTACTCTTTACTGGTTAAACCGATTTTGATGATTCTTTTTTTATACGATAGCTATTACTTCTGGTGTGGTCCCATTTAAATTTAGTTAAGATCTGACAAGTAGTTTTTGAGCTATTCGTAATAATGTTACTTTTATTTGAAGTCGATTTTCTTCATTCTCTTATATATACGCCTGTCGTGTCTTGAGGCACAAGCGTGCGACTGTAAACGCGACAGGTTGTGGGTTCAATTCCCACTCCAGGAAATGTAAAATTTAGTATTTTCATTTCTTGGGTTTGGTAACAAGGCAAAGCGCGGCGTTGAGTTCCGCCACTCAACACGCAATGCCTCAATTCGGCGGAAAGTGGGGAACGGAATTGTTGAAAGAGTATGGAGTGTCTTAACACTAGGTTCTCTGGTTCCCTCTGCCTACCCTGCTATATGCGGGTTACAGCGTGAAGTTAAAAAAAAAAGAAAAAAAGGATCTTTTTCTGTTAGTCTTAATTATTGTGTCGCATTTTCGTTACATTATGAGTTTATAATAACATTACTTTAAAAATATATTTCACGTTGTTGTCGCGTTGAGATGAACCAATTTTTTTAATAGATAACAAAATGATAACAGTGATAAGATAGTCATAGTAAAATATTTGTATCAAAATAGTTCATCTATGTGTATGTATAAGAGCTTCAGCTTCACGCTGTATCCCGCATTATAGCAGGGTAGGCAGAGGGAACCTAGTGTTAAGACACACCCGTTCTTCTAACATTCCGTTCCCCATTTTCCGCCGATATAAAAGTGACATATACATTGGATAGACAACGCGTTTGTTAACGCGTCAACGGGGACGTTACTCTGGCTCAGGTCATATACACGTTGTTTGTTTTGTCTATACAAAACAAACAACGCGGTATATATATATTTTTTTTAATTTCACGCCTTATCCCGCATGTAGCGTGGTAGGTAGAGGAAACCAGAGAACCTAGTGTTAAAACACTCCATTCTCTTTCAACAATTCCGTTCCCCACTTTCCGCCGAATTGAGGCATTGCGTGTTGAGTGGCGGAACTCAACGACGCGCTTTGCCTTGTTACCAAACCTAAGAAACGAAAATACTAAATTTTACATTTCCTGGAGTGGGAATCGAACCCACAACCTGTCGCGTTTACAGTCGCACGCTTGTGCCTCTGCGCCACGACAGGCATACCTGTATAATTTTCAAACAAAAATATAACCTCTATATATATTTTTTAGCTACTTTTTTAAATGACATCTAACAATGAAGTGTGGCAATGTGCCTTGACATAATAAACACAAGGCGAAAACAAATACTCGAATGCGCGAATGCGAATGGTTAGCAAATTTTATGTTTAAAAAACGTTTAAAAAGTTTATTTTTTTAACTTCTAAAGAAAAAATAGTGTTAAGACACTACAAGAACGACACTACATTTTCTATTTTCGGCTTTTTCCTTGTGAGGGGACGGGGTTAGAATACAAGTCCCCTCCGCCGCTGGGTAGCGTGCCGTAAGAGGCGGGTATCTCAGTAGTTTAGTGGTCGTAGGTTCGTCCTCCGTCTGGCTCACGACCACTATCATGTCAAAGATGAACCGCCAAATGTCTAATGATAGATACGAAGGTAGCCATTTAACATCAGGTGGTCCTTCTGCTCGTTTGCCATCCGTTATCCATAAAAAAAAATCGAAAGGTTCTTGAACTTGAATTTCAGAGGTTGGGGAACGGAGTGTCTTAACACGTCGGTTCCCTCTGCCTAGCCTACTACTATATGCGGGATACAGCGTGAAGCTATGTATGTATGTAGGTATTCGAGAGGCTATGTTTCATTTTTATGTTATACTACTGTACCCGTTGACGCGTTAACAACGCGTTGTCTTTATCAATGTATATGTCGCTTTATAGAAACGTGGACGTCAAACCATGGTAGTGTGTGTAACATTTATTTTATTAATTTAATGTACTTTTTATGCATTATTTTAAAAAGATATTATCATTCTGCACTCTTGCTCTATATAAACTATAAGTGTGCCAAGTTTCATGCTCTTGCTATTTTTCGAAAAAAGTTAAAAGCTATGTGTCACTTTTTATGTTTATTGCCTATAGCAGTAGAGCCTAGTGTTAAGATATTCCGTTCTATATTAATCGAATGAAATAGGGACTTTGTGTGTTTCGAGGTTTACATTACGACTACGAGGTTTTCTCTTAGAGGAGTAGTCAAAGAGAGATTCTAGTGTCTAGTGTCTCCGTATTCCACTTTACGGGTTCCAGAAATTCTACCACTAAGGTAGAACCAAACGGCGCATTGTTTAACAAAGAAATTGTTTTTTAATTTCTGTCGTGTCTTGAGGCATAAGCGTGTGACTGTAAAAGAGACAGGTTGTGGGTTCGATTCTCATTCGAGGAAATGAAAATTCTAAGTAATATTTAGTATTTTCATTTCTTCGCTCTGGTAACAAGGCAAAGCGCAGTGTAGAATTCCGCCACTCAGCACGCAGTGCCTCAATTCGGCGGAAAGTGGGAAACGGAAATGTTAATAGAACGGAGTGTCTTAACACTATGCTTCTCAGGTTCCCTCTGCGTACCCTGCTATATGCGGGATACAGCGTGAAGCTAAAACAAAAAAGCGGGATTCGAACCCACACATCATAAAAACCACGTGAATATTATGACAGTCTACTTTATACATATAGTTAGGATATGATTTTGCCTACAGTTAGAACTATTGTGTGACATGACCTTGTCATGGCATAGATAGTGATGTGCTTGTTTAAATATCGATATTTATATATTTAATCGATTTTAAAATATTTTCTCAATTCGATTACCTTTTTTACGCTTGCATAACTTTTTACAATCTTAAATCCTTCTTTTTTTTATCTTCACGCTCAGTGTGTTAGCAGAGTAATCAGAGTGCACCTAGTGTCAAGACACTCCGTTCACCGCTTTCCACCAGAATTCGACAAATGAAAATAATTTAAATATATATATATATATTTTTTCACTTGAACTGCGGGATGCTTCACGCAGTATCCCGCATATAGCAGGGTAGGCAGAGGGAACTCGAGAACCGACGTGTTAAGACACTCCGTGCTCCACTTTCCGCCAGATTGAGGCATTGTGTGTTGAGTGGCGGAACTCAACGCCGCAAATGTATTAATATAATTGTTAAGACACTCCGTTCTCTTTTAACATATCCGTTACCAACTTTCCACAGAATTGAGGCATTGCGTACAGAGTGACTGTTTACTGTGTGATGTGACCTATTTGGATGATTCCCTTTTTATATGATAACTAGTCTTCTGACGTCCCATTTAAACTACACAATTATAAATATAAAACAAATGACGCCTGTCGTGGCGCAGAGGCACAAGCGTGCGACTGTCAACGCGACAGGTTGTGGGTTCGATTCTCACTCCAGGAAATGTAAATATTTAGTATTTTAATAATATTTAAAATATTTTATTAGTAAAATAGGGCAAAGCGCGGCCTCAATTCGGCGGAAAGTGGGGAACGGAGTATCTTAACATTAGGTTCCCTCTGTCTACCCTGCTATATGCGAGATACAGCGTAAAGCTAATAAAAAAGAAAAGAAAATTCTACAGGCCGAAGCGCAGTTAACGCGATGGCTTTGGGTTCATACACATGAGGGGGAATGATAATATTTAAATTATTTGCATTTCTTTGCTCTGATAATATAAAGTGCAGCGTTGATTTCCGCAACTCAACACTGTAAAGCGGGGTGTTTTAACGCTGTGGTCTCTCTGACTACCCTGCTATATGTGGAATACAGCGTGAAACTATTAAAAAAGTATTTATATATATATATATATATACATATAGATACCTATGATGTAAATCGTTAACCTATAAAATAAAGGTTAATGCGTGTTAAGAATAAAACTGACAGCAGTCGTGGCGAAGAGGCACAACCTATCTTTAGGAAATAAAATAAAAAAAATGTATATTTTCATTTCCTCGCTCTGGTAAGAAGGTAAAGCGCGGCGTTGAGATACGCCACTCAGCACGCATTGCCTCAATGTCTTAACACTAGGTTTTCATGTTCCCTCTGAAAATAAAAAAAATGAAACTGTTTTCTTATATTTTTTGTGATCAAACACCACAAACACTTCGCTCGTACCTTTTTCACCTCTCTCAGCACTCCCCTACACTCCCCGCGTCCCTACACGCCACATGTCATGTTTCTATGTGCAGTAGTTTCTCGTTGTCCTCTCTCAGCACTCTCCTACATTCCCCGCGTCCCTACACTATGTGCAGTTTCTATATGCAGTAATGTCGCGTGTACGTTGTCTGTCAGTCACTCAGTAACACACGCTTTTTATATATATATATATATATATATATATATATATAGGTTTAGCAAAGGTGGCGGTGAGTGTTAATTAATTTTTCATACAATTGCTTTGACCTCAATATAAAATGAAAATATTTATGTTTTATTATTAAATAAATAAACGCGAGGTTTTAAATAAAACGCACTAAAAAGTAACATTATTACGAATATCTCAAAAACTTAACGCCTGTCGTGTCTTGAGGCACAAGCGTGCGACTGTAAATGAGACAGGTTGTAGGTTCTATTCCCACTCCAGGAAATGTAAAAGTAAGTATTTTCATTTTCTAAGGTTTGATAACAAGGCAAAGCGCGGCGTTGAGTTCCGCCACTCAACACACAATGTCTCAATTCGGTGGAAAGTGGGGAACGGAGTGTCTTAACAATAAGTTTTCAGGCTTCCCCTGCCTACACTTCTGCCGCTCTGATAGTGGTAAAATGCAGCGTTGAGTTCCGCCATTAACACACAACGACTCGAATGAGGGCAGGATGCTAAAAAACGGAGTGACATGACACTAATTATAATTTCATTCTTTATACTGACGATACACTACGATTTAATAGCATAATAAATAATAAATAGCAGGGTAGGCAGAGGGAACATAGTGTTAAGACACTACGTTCTCTTTCAACAATTCCGTTCCTCACTTTCCACTGTATTGAGGCATTGCGTGCTGAGTAGCGGTACACAACGCCGCGCTTCGCCTTGTTACCAAACCCAGGAAATGAAAACACTAAACTTTACATTTCCTGTAGTAGTAATCGAACCCACAACCTGTCGCGTTTACAGTCGCACGCTTGTGCCTCAACACACGACAGGCGTTAAACTCCATATCTCTCTTTAATTATAAAATATAATACGTAGAGTATCAACACTAAGGGTAACGCGTGTCGTATCTTGAGGCACAAGCGTGCTACTGTAGACGTGACAGGTTGTGGATTCGATTCCCACTCTAGGAAATGGAATTTTTCATTTCTTCATTCAATCATCATCCTCATTTAATCATCATTCAAGACATTCCGTTGTATGGGTTACAAGGCAAAGCGCGGCGTTGAGTTCAGCCACTCGGCAATGCTACAATGACTTCAAGGAAATTAGTAATATTTGTAGGTTTGTGGGTTCCAATCCCATGTTAACTTTATGAGAGAGAACGGATTTAAACGCTATGGTCTCTATTTTCGCCACGTTCAATCATTTTTTGTTAGTTTCAAACTGTTTGATAACTAGGCAAACCGCGGCATTGAGTTCCGCCACTCAGCACGCTAGGCCTCAATTTAACGGAAAGTGGGGAACGGAGTGTCTTAACACTAGGTTCTCTCTGCCTACCCTGCTATATGCGGGATACAGCGTGAAGCTATCAACACTACTTCTCTCTCCATCCAACATTTATTCATTGTTTTTTCGGTATTCAAACCTCACTTAGCATCTATTGTGCGTATCATTACGAAACACCACCTTGACACGGTACACCTAATTAACGGACTGTGAAACGTGCCACCAAATATAATATATATAACCTTCGTATTACTTTTGTTTTAGATAGCAATGAAATATAAGGTAGCGGGTTCGAATCCCATGTTAATTTTACGAGAGAGAACGGAGTTTAACACTACGGTCTCTATTTTCGCCTCGTTTAGTCATTTTTTAGCTTCACGCTGTATCCCATAGCATGTATGCTCATAGCAGGGTATTTCGTTTAACTTTTGTTTTAGATAGCAATGAAATATAAGGTACTGGGTTCGAATCTCATGTTAATTTACGAGAGAGAACGGAGTTTAACACTACGGTCTCTATTTTCGCCTCGTTCAATCATTTTTCAGGGTAGGCAGAGGAAAACTGAGAACTTAATGTTAAGACATTCCGTTGTATGGGTTACAAGGCAAAGCGCGGCGTTGAGTTCAACCACTCGGCAATGCCACAATGACTACAAGGAAATGCCTGTTTTAGTTTACAATAATATATGTAGGGTTGTGGGTTCGAATCTCATGTTAACTTTATGAGAGAGAGAACGGATTTAAACGCTATGGTCTCTATTTTCGCCACGTTCAATCATTTTTTGTTAGTTTCAAACTGTATCCCGCATATGGCAGGGTAGGCAGAGGGTTTCTGAGATCCTAGTGTTAAGACACTCCGTTCTATGAGTTGCAAAACAAAGTGCGGCGTTGAGTTCCGCCATTCAGCAATTCCTCAATTCGTAGCAAAATGAGGAACGGAAATGTTTGTTTTAGGTTACAGTAATATATGTAGGGTTGTGGGTTCAAATCCTAACTTAACTTCACGCTTGTCTCTATTTTCACCTCGTTTAGTCATTTTTTGCTATCTTCACGCTGTATCCCGCACACAGCAGAGTAGGCAGAGGGTTTCTGAGATCCTAGTGTTAAAACACTCCGTTCTATTAACATTTTCGTTCCCCACTCTCCGCTGAAATAAGAATTCTTCATTCTACTTTATCTCTTATAACCTATTTCTAAAAAGAAGGACCACAATTAGACTGTATGTTTGTATGTGTGTTACCACATAACTGTTTACTCTATGAACCATTTATGATCATTCTCTTTTTATACGATAGTTAATGCATCTGGTGTGGTTCTACTTGAGTTTATGTAAGATCTGACGAGTTTTTGAGTTATTCGTAATAATTTCACACAGTTTTAGTGCTTTTTATATAAATTTGGTGTTTATTTTTTCTTTTTTTTTTAAATGAGAACATCATTTTTTTAAATCGGTTATAAAATATCAACGCCTGTCGTGTCTTGAGGCACAAGCGTGCGGCTGTAAACGCGACAGGTAGTGGATTCGATTCCCACTCCAGGAAATGTAAAAATTTAGTATTTTCATGTCCTGGGCTTGGTAACAAGGCAAAGCGCGGCGTTAAGTTCCGCCACTCAGCACGCAATACCTCAATTCCGCGGAAAGTATGGAACGGTAGTGTCTTAACACTAGGTTCTCAGGTTCCCTCTGCCTACCCTGCTATATGCGGGATACAGCGTGAAGCTAAAAAAAAACTATCGACTTACCACGGCTCTAGCTTATTATTTCTAAATGCTTTTGTTATCACTACTATTGTCATACGCGAGTACTACTTTAAATATACATACATACTCGTAACTATGCTGACGTTGTTATAACTGCGAAGGTCGCCGGTTCTATTCAGTTTAATAGACTACTTATATCCCGTAACTTCGCTTGTAAAATCAAGCAGCTTCACGCTTTATCCTGCATACCAGGGTAGACAAAGAGGTATGTCTACCCTGCAGTGGCTTATTAAGGCAAGCCGTTAAATTTAGAGAAGCCGGTATATGTATGTTTAGGGAAGTCGATAAATATATTTAGGGCAGCCGGTATAGGATGTGAAGGTATTTAGTATTTTTTTTTGTTTTTTAACTTCACGCTGTATTCCGCATATAGCGGGGTAGGCAGAGGGAACCTAAGAACGTAGTGTTAAGACACTTCGTTCTCTTACAACAATTCCGTTCCCCACTTCCCGCCGAATTGAGGCTGAGGCTGAGTGGAGGTACTCAACGCCGCGCTTTGCCTTGCTACCAAACCCAGGAAATGAAAAACTCCATTTTCTCGAGTGGGAATCGAACCCACAACCTGTCGCTTTACAGTCGCACACATGTGCCTGAAGACACGACAGGCTGACCTGTATGTAATTGTCTTATATATGTATATATAATACTAGGTGTTACCCTTGTCTTCGCTCGTGATCCACACTACATATGCATTTGAACACTTTGAAGTACATAAATTTTCAATTTTTTTGATAAATGTCTGTCAATTTTTTTTTTTTAATAAAAAGTATCCTATATCCTTTTTAATACGTCTCAGAATCTATGTACAAAGTTTTATGATAATCGATTGAGTAGTTTTGGCGTGAAAGCGTAACAAACAAACTTACATACATACATACATAGCTTCACGCTGTATCCCGCATATAGCAGGGTAGGCAGAGGGAACCTGAGAACTTAGTGTTAAGACACTCCGTTTCCTACTTTCCGCCGAATTGAAGCATTGCGTGCTGAGTGACGGAACTTAACGCCGCTTTGCCTTGTTACCCAGGAAATGAAAAATTTCATTTTCTCGAGTGGGAATCGAACCCATAACCCCACAAAGGCGTTATGCGACAAACAAACAGTCACATTTATAATATTAATAGATACAAATAATTCTAAATACCTTGACTATTTCTTGAACTAAATAACTAATTTATGGTAATTTCTTAAGGCCATACTTAGAAAGCATAAAGGCGTTTTTGACCGATTTAGAAAAAAGGAGATTCAATTCGACTGTATTTTTTTTTGTATACATACATACATAGCTTCACGCTGTATCCCGCATATAGCAGGGTAGGCAGAGGAAACCTAATGTTAAGACACTCCTTTACCCACTTTCCGCCGAATTGAGGCATTGCGTGCTGAGTGACGGAACTCGACACCGCGCTTTGCTTAACCAAACCCACGAAATGAAAAATTCCATTTCATGGAGTGGGAATCGAACCCACAACCTGTCGCACAGTCGCACGCTTTTGCCTCAAGACACGACAGGCTTTAATTTTATTATTTTTTTATTGCACAAATTGAAAAATAAATACTCATAAATAAATACTCATAAATAAATACTCATAAATAAATACTCATAAATAAATACACATAAAAAACCTAATTTTTCCTCTTTTTTTCTCCTAGTTTTTGTTCAGTGATGTGTTAAGTGTAAAAAAAAGGGCACCATGATGAATGATCACTTAGTGGCGATGACGTATTACGGTAAGTGGCTGTTTGATTCCCGTTTGAGGTATAATAGGTAAAAATAATTTAAATATATTGCTGTCTGAGTGGCGGAACTCAACGCCGCGCTGTCATATGAGAGCAATAATATAAAAATAATTTTAATATATTTTTATATATATATTAAAATTATGTATATAATTTAGTGGCGTGACTCAACGCCGAAAAAAAAAATTATAACACCAGAGTAATAATATAAAAATAATTTAAATATATTGCATTGTGAGTGGCGGAACTCAACTCCGCGGCTTATCACATCGGAATATTAATGTAAAAATCATTTATATATACTGCATCTTAGTGGCGGAACTTAACGTCAACATACATACATAGCTTCACGCTGTATCCCGCATATAGCAGGATAGGTAGAGGGAACCTAGTGCTAAGACACTCCGTTCCCCACTTTCCCTTAGTTAACCAGAGCAATAATATATAAATAATCTAAATATATTGGCGGAACTCAACGCCGCGAGTTTTTCTTAATAGAGCGATAAAATACAATTATTTAAACATACGCCAATCGCTTTTACTATACGCTTCATGAAAACATACATAAACTAGAGAAAAAAACACATAGCCCATTTTAAAAATAGCCCTCGCAGAATCCAGGCCATCTAGGGTCTATCTGACCTACATAACGGTTGTCATGGCAACCGGTTGTCGTGGTAACGCGCATGCGTGCCGGAATTAAGGCGTGGTGATAAGGCATTAGTGATAACGTGAATAGGCGAATTGGTTTTTGGTATTTAGTGTCTTTTTGGATAGAGAATGCGGAGGGAAAAGAGAATTTCGTCACTTATGTTTTGTTTTAATCTTGTAGATTGTTGTATTGTTGTATTTTTTTTAGCTTCACGCTGTATCCCGCATATAGCAGGGTAGGCAGAGGGAACCTGAGAGACACTCCGTTCTCTTTTAACACTTCCGTTCCTCACTTTCCGTCGAATTGTCATTGCGTGCTGAATGGCGGAAATCAACGCCGCGCTTTGCCTTGTTATCAGAACAAGGAAATGAACATACAAAATATTAATTATTATTTTATTTATTTACAGTAATACATTGTTACAGTATTTTTAGATTAAAGGTGCAAATCATAAACTCCTTCGAGTTTCCCTTCCTTCGAGTTTCCCGTGCACCAGTGCCGTCAAACATTTATAACTACAAAAAAAACAATGACTTAAAACAATATATATATTTTTTAACTTCACGCTATATCCCGCATATAACGGGATAGGCAGAGGGAACCTGAGAACCTAGTGTTAAGACACTCCGTTCTCTTTCAACATTTCCGCTCCCCACTGGCATTGCATATTGAGTAGCGGAACTCAACGCCGCGCTTTGCCTTGTTACCAAACCCAAGAAATCTAAATACTAAATTTCACATTTCCTGGAGTGGGAATCGAACTCACAACCTGTCGCGTTTACAGCCGCACGCTTGTGCCTCTGCGCCACGATAGACGTATTTATTATATATATTTAATATTTTCATTCCCTGGAGTGGGAATCGAACCCACAACCTGTGGCCGATAACGATAAGTGTAAAGTTTACTAACCGGAAGATAGTATTAGTGTAAACGGGGGTCCAAATTGAATCGTGTCAAAAGTTATATTCATATAATAAAGAACGCCTGTCGTGTGTTGAGGCACAAGCGTGCGACTGTAACCGCGACAGGTTGTAGGTTCGATTCCCACTCCAGGAAATGTAAAAGCTTAGTATTTTCATTTCCTGGGTTTCGTGACAAGGCGTTGAGTTCCGCCACTCAGCACGCAATGCCTCAATTTAGCGGAAAGTAGGGAACGGAGCGACTAATACTAGGTTCTCAGATTCTCTCTGCCTACCCTGCTATGTGCGGAATACAGCGTGAGCTAAAACAATTTTTTTTTATTTCGCTCTGGTAACAAGGCAAAGCGCAACGTTAAGTTCCGCCACTCAGCACGCAATGCCTCAATTTAGCGGAAATTGGGGAACGGAGCGTCTTAATACGTAGGTTCTCAGGTTCTCTCTGCCTACCCTGCTATATGCGGAATTCGGCGTGAGCTAAAAATATATATATTTTCATTTCTTCGCTCTGGTAACAAGGCAAAGCGCGGCGTTGAGTTCCGCCACTCAGCACGCAATGCCTCAATTATGCGGAAAGTGGGGAACAGAGTGTCTTAACACTGAGTCTCATGGTCCCTTTGCCTAACCTGCTATATGCGGGATACAGCGTGAAGCTAAAATAATCTATATACAGTTAAACATAACATGGTATAAGTATACTATATTTATATTCAGTATCATAATTTTTCAAGCGAGTGGAACGGAAAATGATGTAATGATAGAAAAGAATAAGAAAACATATTGTTTTATTGAAAAAATAATTCATAAAGGTAAATGTCTCTGCCTCTCAGTACATCTTTGAAAATGTACTGTATGTTAAGAAAAATATTAATAATTTTAACAAAGTTGGCGATGCACATAATATAAATACAAGAAATAGGCTTGAACTTGCAGCGCCTGTGACTCGATTGCATCGAGTCCGCAATTCTTTTATGGGACAATGTGTATACTTTTACAATAGGATCCCAGAAAACGTCCGAGAACTTTCCATTTTACAATTTAAAAAAAATTTAAAAAGACGTTTGTGTGTTAAAGGTTATTACCTAATTAGTGATTTTATAAATGATAACACACCTTGGAAGTGAAATGCTCGCTCCAGTCTGTTTCAAAGGTATCATTGCCAATAATAAAGAATTGTAAACCATTGTCGAATATATATAAAAAAAAAAAAATAGTCCCGCTGAGTTTCTTGCGCCGGTTCTTCTCAGGTCTGTGGCA
>JAKGSA010001911.1:0-31808 GCA_033558755.1 Philaethria dido | reverse complement strand
TATCATTAATATCTACCTGATTTTAATTGATTTTTTATTATAAAAGTATTAAATAAAAAAATCCTGTAATTATTTTTAATAGTAAATAATTACTTAAAATAATTAAAAAAGTAGATACTATTTAATAGAAATAACCTAGTATATCGATTCTTAAAAATCGATATACTAGGTTATCCTAGTATATCGATTTGTAATTATCTGTGTAAGTCAGTTGTCTTTTACATGTCAAGGTCAACATGCGACTGGGTTTTGCTTATTTACATTATTTTTGTTTAATTTCACAGTTTGTATTAGTCAAAATTATTATTACTGTTGAAATTTCTGAAAGTTAACTTACTGATACGTGATGTGTATGAGTTATAATTATTGTCGAGTGAATTTTGAAGTGGATATTACTTTATACTATTGTAGTGTTAAAAAGCAAAACACAGAATCTGAAACTTCGTTTATGGACTATTTATGTAAAGAATATTAATAGAGCAGAATATTTATGTTAAAAACTGTAAGTAAAACGTGTTTCTAACGATGAGAATCTAAAACGAATGAATTCAATCAGTGATTACCATTATTGCTTATAATTTTTAAGTAAGTTTTTAAGAGCTGTGGTAACGTTAGTTGTTTTTTTTTAAATAATTTAATAGGAACTGAGATAATATGACTGTCTAAAACCCCATCTAAATCCTCTTCAGAGTAATGTGATTATTTTATTATAAACAAAAGACACGTGCGTGAAAGAGAAAGAGATATCTGTCAAGAATATTTTTTTAGAATGAAAAATGGAAGATCGGCAACGTATAATAGTATTTTAGTACAGTAGATAATACGTCATCGGTGCGTAATACAGAACGGTTAAAAATCGGGAATCGAAAATACTAGTCCTGCACCTAAACCGTAGACATGCCTTGATTGATATTAAGTGTATGGTTTTGTAGTATTGTACTCTACATGTGGTGGACCTAAATGTAAGATAAACATTCACACCCTGTATAATGTAAAGGTGTCACAAATAAAAGTTTTTTTATTTAAATATTAATTGTATGTAGAATCAGGAAAGTCTGAGGCCAGACTTTAAGCAGGATGACCGATTCTGTAGGATTTAAATTTATTATTAACTAATGTTTAAAATTTTGTTCATGTAAAGGAACGTAAGTTTTTAAGAGCGTGTGATTGGTTGTTGCAAAATATATATGGCGGCAAAACTGTAATGGCGGTGCTGGTAAAGAAAGGTGTAAGCGTTGAGTAAGGTGTAGCTGAAAGTAAGAAATAAAAACAATATTTTATACCCAGAGATTTCCATCCCACATCATGTTTACTGCTAAAGTAGTACTTTTTAAGATTTTGTAGGAAAAGTAAGGCAGAATTAATTAATAGACAATTGGTCATTTTATATGGTATATATTGATAATGTAGTGGTAATTGTGTAAACGTATTAATTTATCTTATTACTATTCTAATAGTTATTTTATTAAAAAAGCTGTGAATTGAAGAACACATACGTATTAAAAAAGCTGTGAATTGAAGAACACGAACCTAAAGCCCCAGTTAAATGATGTATGTGTATTAAAAGGTGTAAATTAAATGTTGTAAGAATTGCAACTTAGTATATGTGCATAAAAATATTAATAAATTTAATAAAAACAGTGACCTCCATCAACATAATTTAAGAAATAAAAATAAGCTTGCTGTGCCCTTCTCTAGGCTCCATAAAGTGTCTCACTCATTCGTAGGTCAAAGTATACACTTTTATAACAAACTTCCAAACGACGTTGTTAATTTATCACTGAACAAATTTAAAAAAGTGGTTAAGCACAGGCTCTGCCAAAAAGCATATTACTCTGTTAAAGATTATGTTCACGATAAAGATGTTTGGAAATGAGTTGCTCTATTTCTAAGTTAAAATTGTTAATTGTAATTTGTAACAAATACTGGTAATTAAAAAGAGTGGCCATGAGTTTCTTTGCCTGTATCTTCTCATGAGCTCAACCATTTGAACGGGCTTTTTTCAAGTCAAAATTGCACATTTTTTTTGGTTATTATACTTTTGGTGTTATACTTTTATGACATGTCCAAGTAAATGTTAAGCATTTTTATGGAATAAAGATATTTTGACTTTGACTTTGACTTTGACATTGTCTGAAGGGTGATGAGAGGGTGCTCAGTCCCTGCGAAATGCAAGCACTAACTGGCTGCTGAGGATGCCGACAGGCGCAAGGGCGCCCCCTGCGGGACTAGGACCTCGGCTTGCGCGAGTCGTGCGGGCGGGGGAGGGAATCCCTATTCTAAGCAAACCGATCGCGACATGCAGACGCGACCGGTGGTAATTAGACTAAGCTAAGGGAGCCTAATAAGCCGTAACTGATGGACCCGGCCGCACCGAGGCGCGGGCGGGCCGTAACGAAAGCTGGACTTCGCCCTCGAATCCGTCGACGGCGGTGTGTGTGTCGTGCGTGTGTAGCGTTCCTACCTACATATTTTGCGTTCGCGACCGTAATGGGGTCATCGGGGTCTAATAAGACGCTACGCGGGCGTCTACGTTTGGGATGCGCGTACGGGGTGTAGTCGCACGCCCGTTTAATGAGGGAGTTCGCGTGTGAGTCTGCGCGCTCAAAGTAGCGCTTGGATAAGCCTTTGCAGTACTCAGTAATCGATTCCAGTTCGAAGTCTCTATGAAGATCTACGTTACGAACGAACCAGGGACAGCCTGATGCGATTCGTAAGAATTTGTTTTGAACAACTTGGAGGGGCTCTAGGTCAGTATGTGCGAACACGACACTGGCGTATGTGAGGACGGGTCTAATGCAGGCTTCGTATAGTGTCAGCTTATTTCTAAGTGACATTTTACTCCGCTTACATATAAGAGGATATAATCTGTTGAGATAGAATTTAGCTGTATCACACACACGTTTAATGTGCGCTCTGAAGGAGAGTCTGGAGTCTAGAGTGACACCCAGATATTTAGCCTGGCGTTTCCAGGGAATAGGTTTATCCAGTAGGAATATGGTAGAGACTGTCTCGTGTCTAACACGGGGGAATAGCACCGCTACACTCTTTTCAGGATTAACCTCGATCCTCCATTTTGCGGTACCAAGCGCTGAGCGCGTCGGCCGCCTCCTGGAATCTATAAGCTATGATCCACGAGGGCAGGAGAAGTGGTAAATGAGGCGGTGTCATCGGCGTACATAGCCAGATGCACGTATGTGGAGTTCTAGGCATTTTTGCCATGAAACGATTTATGACAACGATCTTTATACTCTGATTAAAACAAGAATATACAATAAAATATAATAAAAAATATTTCTTTTCCAAAAGTTAAATGTACAAATCTTTATTTGACGCGTTTTTCAAAATATGATTTTTTAAATAGGTGAGTATAATTCCAAAGGTGCGGTGTTAATAGAGGCAGGCTTAACACCGTGTTTAACTTAAAATAGCGTAAAGAAAAAATATCTTGACATTAGGTTTGTCTCTGATAGCATATGGAAATAATCATTCATCTGAAGAAACAGGATTTGTATCCGACTAATGTGTGCGTGCGTGCGTTGCATGCATGCGTAAATGCGTGCGTGAGTGCGTCGTGCATGCGTGCGTGCATGCGCGTGCGTGCGTGCGATATTAATATTAGAACTCTATTTTTACTGCACGAATATTGGCGTTCAAGTTTACTAACAAAATTATGGAATATTAAATATACTCAACCAATTTCCTTCACAATTTTCATCTGTCGGTCACAAAGAAAGATAATATTAAATGGTGAACTTAATAATTCGATAGCCCTCCGTCCCCCATAATTCATTTAGAGGAAATTTGTATAAGAACTGTCGATCAAATTGAGTGAAAAAAGTTTTGTTCAAAATTTAGATTTTCATATTAATTTTATTATTAGAAGTTGTTGAAACGATTGTCATTGGCGCAAAGGCACAAGCGTGCGACTGTAGACACGCGACAGGTTGAGTTCGATTCCACTCAGGAAATGGAATTTTTTTCATTTCCTGGGTTTAATGGCTAAAAGGCAAAGCGCGGCGTTGAGTTCCGCCACTCAGCACGCAATGCACTCAATTCGGCGGAAAGTGAGGAACGGAAATTGTTGTAAGAGAATGGAGTGTCTTAACACTAGGTTCTCCAGGTTCCCTCTATCTACCTTGTTATATGCGGGTTATAGCGTGAAGATAAAAAAAAAAAAAGAAGTTGCCACAATCCGCAGTGGAATAGCGTTTGATTAAAATACGATTGGTTGTAGATTCGATTCCCAGTCGTAGGAATGATTAAATTTAAATTATTTATGTAAAAGTAAGTTATGTATTTGCTATAATAAATCTATAAGCATGCTATTGTTTTTATTTAAATATTATTATTTCTTTATTTTTCACACCCTATCTGATTTTTAATTTGCGCTTTCTTATGCCTTAAGGTTGCCTGGAAGAGATCGCTATTTTAGCGATAAGGTCATATTGTATATCTAATCACTTGTGTGTATTTTCTATTTTATTTATTTTATGTGTGTACAATAAAGAGTTATAAATAAATAAAATAAAATTATAATATAAAAGTATGTGACTACTCTGATATGCTCAATGTAAGGTAAATTTAAAAGGTATTTACCACAACAGAAGCACTAGCTATAATATAAAAAGAGAATCATCGAAATTGGTTCAACCAGAAAAAAATTATGCGGTGAAAGTGATATTACAAAATTACACACAAAAAATTAAATCTAATTGAGAACTTGCTTTCTTTGAAGTCAGTTAAAGAGTTCATAGTAAATTTTTCACCTTCTATTTATAGCTACAAAGTAACAAAACCATTTGTTTTGTTTTCCTGAGCTTTAAATAGAATAAATGTCATTCAGAGATTTACTCTTGTATAAACAGTAATGTAATATGTCAAGATGGGATTTGTTATCCGCTATGTACTCAAAATGTATGTACGTGTCTTGGGAATTTGTGGGTTGTAAGAAGATAGATATATTGGTTGGTTATTAATTATTATGAAATGTGGGTGAATATAATATAGCAGTGAAATAGAATCTATATGTATACCTATGTGGCATAACTTCCAATAGACGTCATGTTATGTGTTCCAGGTACCCTGTACCAGGATCATCTTCGTAGTTCATTAGTACCACCATATGCTAGCCCTTATCCTGTCATCGAAAGAAAGCCTAAATTCTTCACCCTGAATGTCAATGAAAAGAAGCTATTGTTAACTTGGGCTGGCTTAGACCGGTATTTATGATGAGAGAGCTAGGACTCTAGGTCGCTAGGACAATCTTCCAAAGAAGACTATATACGATCAACCCCTAAGCAGTTCCAGTGAAGAAGAAGACAACACGAAGCGGCAAAAGACTCCAAATCACAAATTTCTTTTGACCGTAGTCAAGGTCTGGGCAGGGGGAATATGCCTGTTATTTCCTATATATTTGCCACTACACCATTATATATATAGGACGTTTACATTTCTGACTAACAGACAACGCATACGCAAAACTACTGGATATAGAAAACTAAAATTTAGCATATGGGCTCCTTTAGGGTGTGTAAGGGAGGACTAAAAGAGGATTTCTGGAAATTCGTACGGAATTTTTTATTTCCTGGGCTTGATAACAAGGCACAACGCGGTGTTGAGTTTTGCCACTCAGTACGCAATGCCTCAATTCGGCAGAAAGTATCTTAACACTAGGTTCCCTCAGGCTACTCTGGTATATGCGGGATACAGCGTGAAGCTATGTATGTATGTATGTATGTATTATGCTGATCGGCTAAACTAGAAACGTTTAAGCCATGTCTAGTTTATATGCACAGTGAATCGCAAATGACAATTTATTCTCAACATAAACAATTCCTTTCTTTAAATAAATCGTAGGAGAATGTAAATAGTATTTTATTTACCCGTTAAACTTAGAAATAGGTCAACTCGGCTCTAGTAAAGGCGATAAAATGTTTCTACATTACTTGCCTTATTAACTACGACAAATTCTTTGTTTGTCATTGACTTTTAATTTAATTTCCAAGTTTTTTGTTGTTTTTTTCTCTTTTTCGTATATCAAGATTGCAGATAATGTAGTGTCGAAACACTCTGTTCTTTAGTTTCTTTCTGAATTAGATATATTCCGTGTTAAGTGGATCTCAACGCCAAAGAAGGGAAAATGGATATAAATTAAATATAATTTTCCCGAATGGGTAACAAACCGATAGCCATCGCGTTTAAAATCAGATGCTGAATCACTAGGCCCGTATTTCAGATCATTTGATAAATATTCAAAAATATATGCAATTAGATATTTAGTAAATTTATATAAATTTTCTTGTAAAATTTAGTATTTTCATTTCTTGGGTTTGGTAACAAGGCAAAGCGCGGCGATGAATTCCGCCACTCAACACGCAATGCCTCAATTCGGCGGAAAGTGGGGAACGGAATTGTTGAAAGAGAATGAAGTGTCTTAACACTAGGTTCTCTAGTTCCCTCTGCCTACCCTGCTATATGCGGGTTACAGCGTGAAGTTAAAAATATATATATATATATATATATATATATATATATATATATATATATATATATATATATATATATATATATATATATATATAAATTTCTTCTATTGAAAACGAAGCAACACAAATATTAATTCAATACTGGTTTGAATTGTATTGTTCAATAGAAATCGAAAATTGTTATACGTTCCATAACTTAAAGTACTTCACTATTTCCTATCTTATATCTTTTTATATCCCGCGGGTATACTTTGATGATATTTATTACTTTAAACTGATAAAAGTACTAATATCAATAATGTACATATAAATACATTTTAAATATTTTTCCTGAAGTGGCGTACAGGAATAAGCGTGCAACTGTATACGTGTCAGGTTGTGGGTTCGATTCCCATTCCAGGAAACGAAAATATTTAATTATATTTACTATTTTCATTTCCGCGCTCTGGTAACAAGGCAAAGCGCAGCATTTAGTTCCGCCACTCAGTACGCAATGCCTCAATTCGGCGGAAAGTGGGGAACGGAAATGTTAAAAGAGTACGAAGTGTCTTAACACTAGGTTCTCTAGTTCGCTCTGCCTACCCTGCTATATGCGTGATCCAGCGTGAAGCTAAAAAAAAAGTCAAACACAGAAATATCCTCATACTTTCCTTTTATAACCAATTTATCGATGTAACACGTGTAAAAATAATTTTTGATATTTTTATACGTACAAAGGGCTCATAGGGACTGGTCAAAGTGCCTTTTTTGTTATCAATTTGAAAATGCCTCAGGATTGTTAGGGTTCGACATATAAGAAGTGTATTTATTGTAAGGGATAAGGGATTGGTCGAAAATAGAATAAAATATGGTGACAATTTAGATCGGAATGACTATACGATTCTTTTTTTAGCTTCACGGTGTATCCCGTATATAGCAGGGTAGGCAGAGGGAACCTGAGAAACTAGTGTTAAGACACTCCATTTCCCACTTTCCGCCGAATTGAGGTAGTGTTTCTTTTTGAAAATAATCCATTTATTTTATTTAGCAGGGTAGTCAGAGAGAACCTAGTGTCAAGACACTCTGTTCACTGCTTTTAACCCAAATTCGAAACGTTACGTGTTAAGTGGCTAACATCATGATTTCTTTTACTAAAGCGGACAAATGATAATAATTTAAAAATAATTCCTCCAAGTGGGAATCGAACCCATACCTACTCTGCTATACGGAGTTTAAATTACACGAAATCTCGAACTAAGACTTATTAGGTATTTTTGTAATAACGTATGAAACAGCAATTAAAAACAAAACACGGCGTTGAGTTCCATTACTCCACATTTTACGAATTTTGACTTAAAGTAAAGAACGCAGTGTCTAGACACTATGCTCTCTCCACACGTAAAAATTTTAAAGTGAAACAATATAAACCATTATATTTTTAACCGAATTCAAAAAAGGCGGAAGTTCTCAATATGACTATATTTTTTATGTGTGTTACCGCATAGCTTTTTACTGGCTTAACTAATTTTGATTATTCTCATTTTATATGATAGCTAGTGCTTCTGATGTGGTTCCATAAAAATTTAGTTACGATCTGTCAAGTAGTTTTTGAGCTATTCGTAATAATTTGTTATTTAGTGCATTTTATTTAAAGTCGATTTTCTTTTCCTTTTTTTTTTATAGCTTCAGCGGGGTAGGCAGAAGGAACCAGAGAACCTAGTGTTTAGACACTACGTTCTCTTTTTGACAATTTCGTTCCCTACTTTCCGCCAAATTGCGGCATTGCGTGCTGAGTAGCGGAACTCGTTTTGCCTTGTTACCAGAGCACCTAGCGTGGGAATCGAACCCACAACCAGTCGGGCTTACACTCACACGCATGTGCCTTTTCGCCACGACAGGCTCTTTTTCTTTAAAATTTTGATACCTCAAAAGTATTGATCAAACGATCGTCTTAGAAATTGAAACAACAAATTGAACAAAGCCTCAAGATATTCATATCTCGTTATGTTTTAATGAAAACAAAAGAATGTCACTTATAATTATATTAAAAGGACAAATATTTTTAATATTTTCCTCGTTCATATAATGACATAAATTGATATGAGTCAATGAAAGCAAATTTTTGTCTTTATTTTTGGCAATAATCAAAATTTTAATAAAAAAAGGAAATCTATTAAATAAAATGCATTAAAGAATAAATGTATAATGAATAACTCAAAAACTACTCAAAAAATATAGTTTAAATGAGAACTCCCTTTTTTTGAAGTCAGCTAAATCCAGCAATTAAATCTATGTAAAGGTTTAATATAGTCTCCAGGAAATGTAAAACTTTACTATTTTCATTTCCTGGGGTTGGTAACAAGGCAAAGCGCGGCGTTGAGTTCCGCCACTTAGCACGCAATGCCTCAATTGGGCGAAAAGTGAGGAACAGAGTGTCTCAACACTAGGTTCTCAGGTTCCCTCTGCCAACCCTATATGCGGGATATAGAGTGAAGCTAAAAAAAACATCTATGACCTACCAGTCCTATTGATTGGTGAAACGCGCTTTTGACTTAGCAACGTGTATGTTACATTATGGAAAAGTGTTCTCCAAACATAATATTAGTGCTAGCAGTATTTATTTTATTAATTAAATGTGTTTTTGATGTGTCTTTTGTCAGGTTTTTTTTGGTGGTAGGAGGTTCGTCCTCCGCCTGGCTCGCGACCACTATCATGTCAAAGACGAACCGCCAAATATCTAATGATGTGTTCCGGTTCGATGGCATGTAAGCCAGATTTTCCCCTTTCCCACCTATCCTTTCCCCAAAATGTGGTGGTTCTGATAGTGGACTACTACATTGTCCCCCCTTCCATCAGTATCCTCTAGGTTGGCAACGCATCTACAACATCTCAGGTGTTGTAGATGTCTATGGGCGAAGGTAACCACTTACCATCAGGTGGTCCTTTTGCTCGTTTGCCGTCCGTTATCAATAAAAAAAAAAAAAAAAAGGTCAAAACGAAATTTAAATTAGACCACATGAGAAGAAGCAATCATCAAAATTGGTTCACTTAGTAAAAAGTTATGCGGTAACACACATTAAAACACAATTGAATTGAGAACCTCTTTTTTTGAAGTCGGTTAGGAACATAAATATAAAATATACAGGTAAAATTTAAATTCAAAAATGCCTACCCATCTATAGATAAATACGTGAAGCAAAAACTTTGTACCCCTTTTTAGGAAAATTACACAGACGCAGGATCATGAAACTTGGCATACTTATAGTTTTTATAGCTAAGGAGTGCAGAATGCTAATATCTTTTTAAAATAATGCAATAGAAATATATTAAATTAATAAAATAAATGTTACACACACTATCATGGTTTGACGTTCATGTTTATATAAAGTGACATATACGTCGCTAAGCAACGCGTTGTTAACGCGTCAACGAGGACACTAGTAAAAATAGTCGTATCAACTCAAGCAAAGTCACATACAAAAGTATGTATTACATGTCATTCATTAGTGGTCAACTGGGAGGTAATAATGCTTACAATATGACGGATTGACACTATCCCTCTTGGGAAACGCATTAGGTCCTAAGAAATACTTATAAAGGAAATAGGTTAATTGTTATTTATTTGCCATAATGGCGCAGTGGGACTGCATTTGACTGTAACCGTGTTTGGTCGTAGATTCAATTCTTACTCAGAGAATATTTTTTTTTTTTTTTCAACTTCACACTGTATTCCGCATGTTATACCTGACCATACCTGAGAACCTAGTGTTAAGACACTCCGTTCGCTTACAACAATTCCGTTCCCCGCTTTCCGCCAAATTGAGACATTGCGTGTTGAGTGGCGGAACTCAACACTCAGAAAATGAAAATACTAACATTTCCTGGAGTGGGAATCGAACCCACAACCTGTGGTGTTTACAGTTGCACGCTTGTGCCTCTGCGCCACGACAGAGAATATTACAATATATTTAAATTATTTTAATTTTTTATGCTTCGGTAAGACAAAAATTTAGCGTCAAGATTTGCTATTAATATACAATGTTTTGAATTTTGAGCAAAACGGAGAAGGGAGTGTTCTAACTCAAGGTTTTCTCTGACTACTCTTTTATGCGCTGAAAGATTTTTTTTATTAGCTTCGCAATGGAACCCGCACATAGCAGGGTAGGCAGAGGGAACCTGAATACCTAGTGTTAAGACACTCTGTTCTCTTATTATTTCCATACCCTACTTTTGCTTACTGAGTGGCGGAACTCAACGCCGCACTTTGCCGTGTTACCAAACCCAGGAAATGAAAAATTGCACTTCCTGGAGTGGGAATCGGAGCCACAAGCTGTCGCGTTAACAGCCGCACGCTTGTGCCTCTGCGTCGCGACAGGCGTTATAAATATTAAATATTATTTAATATTTTAATTTCCTGGAGTGAGAATCGAATCCACAACCTACCCCGTTTACAATCGCACGCTTGTGTCTCTTCGCAACGACTAGCCATAAAAAGAACTGACTATCAGTTCTATTACGTAGATTTGTTTTAATTTTATTACTCACTTTAAATTTTATGAAACACTTCTGCAAACTGTTTAATATTTGCATTCAGTATTTACGCAGTACTCAGTTAATAGCTAATGGAAGTTTTATTGTATTTAATTATATTATTTATTATGTCATTATACTAAGTTATATTGAGGACATGAAACAGTGGAACAATTTGACGATAAGTGGGAATGATTATGAAAAAAAGACGCTAGATGCACTCAGAGTGCAATATAACAATGCTTTCAGGATTTTGTTGGGACTGCGACGCTTCGTAGTGCGTCCCGTAATGTTTACAGAAGCGAAGAATCGACTTTTTTTTCGCGATTTTGAGAAAGCGGACCGCGTCTTTATTAAGCAGAACGCGGAACAGTCCTAACAGAATGCTGAAAATGTTCAGTGCCAAGCACGCCGAACCTATGCTAGAGCATTTTGTTGGTGTAGTGGTGAGGCAAACAAGGCTGAGTAGATAGATAGTAAATTAGTATATAGATTTTTAATATAAGATTACTAACGTAGTTTTAAGTTTCTATCGTTACTAACAACTGGACTGTAAATGTCTTAATAAATAAATAAATAAAAATAAATTATGTTTACATAATTTCCATTTGTTTGTTCTATTTAGACTTGAGGTGTAAAAAACCACAATAAGTTGCCTAGTGTTAAGAGATTATATATATATATAGCTCACGCTGTATCCTGCATATAGCGGGGTAGGGCAGAGGGAATAGTGTTAAGACACTCCGTTTTCTTAACATTTCCGTTCCACACTCATATGTTATACATAAATTTAATATAAGAGTAAAGCTCCCGTGGCGCAATCGGCTAGCGTCTGGCTGTTAACCGGAAAGCAAGGTTATGGTTCGAAACCCACCCGGGAAGGATGCGCTAGCAGATAAAGAATACGTGTTATTTAAATCATTAATTCCTTTCCGACTTGTTTATTAATCGTTAAATAAATGTTTTGTATTAATTTAAATGGTATATATATATATATAAGAGTATATATATATATATATATATATATATATATACATACATACATATGACTTTTCCTTCTTCACTTTTATTACTTTTTTTTAGTGGAGTTAAGGTTCTTCTTTTTCTTCGTCAGTTAAGCAGTCTCTACAGGTCTTATCTATTGATAATAGTCCCATCTCGCTATTGCTGAATTAATTATTTAATTTTTCTTGTAATATTTTTTTCAAGATCTGATGACAGTATTACAGAGAAACTAGTGACAAATCACTTTTTTTTATATATATATAAAAGTGACGACACCCATCGCACTAAGCTATTCACTTTCAAAGCAACTATTCATACATTTTGAACCATACATTTATTGATCCCTTTGATATATTTTTTATTGATCCCTTGAGAATCACTTAAGGGTTCAGGATAAAAACTGGCAGTGTCAGTTACACATATAATGAATGGATAATATAACATAATCCTACTAATATTAAAAATGTGAATGTATGTTTGTTTGTTACGCTTTCACACCCAAACTACTCAAACGATTGTCATGAAACTTTGTACAGCTATTCTTATTTTTTAGCTTCATGCTATATTTTTGGTGGTAGGAGGTTCGTCCTCCGTCTGGCTCGCGACCACTATCATGTCAAAGACGAACCGCCAAATATCTTATGATGTGTTCCGGTTCGATGGCATGTAAGCCAAAATGTGGTGGTTCCGATAACGGAATACTACATTGTCCTCCTCTTCCATCTGTATCCTCTAGGTTGGCAACGCATCTACAGCATCTCTGGTGTTGTAGATGTTCATGGGCGAAGGTATCCACTTACCATCAGGTGATCCTTCTGCTCGTTTGCCATCCGTTATCCAAAAAAAAAAAAAAAAATATCCCGCACATAGCAGGGCAGATAGAAGGAACCTGAGAACCTAGTGTTAGGACACTGCGTTCTCTTTCAACATATTCTTGGAGGTATGAAAACGTATATAGGATTTATTTTTATTAAAAAATATATATTTTGACAGATATGATGTCAAAGCATATATTTAAAAAAATAGTAAGTAGTATGGACTGCCATTTACCTCGCGAGTGAAACCGCCGGTAACAGCTAGTAGGTACATAAATATAAACGCAGTCGAAACACGAGACTGACATTAAGACAGTGTCCCTCTTCTGAATCCCAAATGATGCGTTATTTGAAATTGTAATATATTTTAAATGAAGCCCTGTGGGATATCGATTTTTAGACTGATGTACGTATTTCTTTACCCTTTAGTGACGTGGAAATTTGGAGAAAATAAGGATAAGAGGTTCCTCACTTGTGTTGTAGTGGGGGACGGAATGTCTTAACATTAGGTTTTCTAATATCTTCTGCCTACCCTGCTATATGCGGGACACAGCGAGAAGCTAAAAAGAATAAACTCGTAAGTCAATACGATGAAAAGATATAACCAGTTATATTGCATGTTTTTGTAAAGTAATTATCTCATAAAACAATCACAGCTAAAAGGAATAAAGAGATAAAAAATCTCTAAAAGCACATCTAAGTAACTCATTTCTTGACTTTCTGTTACTTGACTTAGTCAATATAAGATGTAACCTAACGCTGCTAATTTTATTGTATATGTTGTAGTCAACCACCTTATTTAGTCGTTTTATAAAATTGGTTAAAACAACTTAGACTTTAGCCACTCTATGAAACGGCTCTAGCCACTTTATGAAACGGCTAATTGACTTAGTTGGCTGTAACATAAAAATAAACATTTTTAAATGTTACTCGTACTTAGGACAAGAAGAATATTTTTAGAAACGTATAAAAATTGATAGAACGTCTTTTTTTTTAGCTTCACGCTGTATCCCGCATATAGCAGGATAGACAGAAGGAACCTGAGAACCTAGTATTAAGACACTCCGTTATCCATTTTCCGCCGAATTGAGGCATTGCGTGCTGAGTTCTGGAACTCAACGCCGCGCTATGCCTTGTTACCAAACCCAGGAAATGTAAATACTAAACTTTTACATTTCCTGGAGTAGGAATCGAACCCACAGTCTATGGCGTTTACAGTCGCACGCTTGTGCCTCTGCGCCACGACAGGCGTTATCTGCCGGTTATATTTAAGCAAAGAGGAGAACGGGAGTGTCTTAACACTAAAATCTTTCTATCTATCCTATGCGGGATAGTGTGATGATAAAAACATGATATCCGGAATAAATTGCCATAAAAAAACACAAATGAAACATAAAACGATTTCCCATTATATTTCCTAAAAGTCTTACTCAAGGGTCGAAAATAGAGACAAAATACAGCTATTCCAATGACAAATAGACTTTCCTTGACTTATATACTTGACTTGATGGAGTGTTGTGAAATGTAGTAGATTACAAACGCTTTGCTTCAATGTAAATAATATCTATATATTGATACGTAAAGAAATGATACTCCTTTTTACGAAACTTACGTGCACGGAGGAGCATGAAACTTGGCACACTTATAGTTTATATAGCGAAGGAGTGCAGAATGAAAAATTTTTTTTAAAATATTGAATAAAAAATATATTAAATTAATAAAATAAATGTTGCAGACACTACCATGGTTTGATATCCATGTTTGATGTTTATATAAAGTGACATATACGTTGCTAGGCAACGCATTGTTAACGCGTCAACAGGGACAGTTATACTATTACGTGAAGAGAAAAAAAATTACTCATTTTTACGAATTATACACGTAGCCGATAGGAGTATGAAATTTGACATAGTTAAAGTTTATATAGAGTTTATTTATTTAAGAAAATAAATATACACTGCTATGGTACACAAATAAAATGTTAGTAAAGTATTATTCTCTTTAAAAAAATTACAATCGCCCCCGGGTGGGCTCGAACCACCAACCTTTCGGTTAACAGCCGAACGCGCTAGCCGATTGCGCCACGGAGGCTTATATCTATACTTTAAAATTTATTGTTCTCATAATAAAATATTTTTTTTAAAGTACTTGAAAGAATAGCCATAATTTCCACCAGCCATAATGTATAATAAGCCAGGTTTTCCACTAACCCATCCACCCTTTCCCCAAAATGTGATGGTTCCGATAGCAGACTACTACATTATCCTCTCCTTCCATCTGTATCCTCTAGGTCGGCAACGCATCTACAACATCTCTGGCGGTGTAGATGTCCATGGGCGAAGGTAACCACTTACCATCAGGTGGTCCTTCTGCTCGTATGACATCCGTTATCCATAAAAAAAAAGAAAAATGCAATATAGTATAAGAACTACTCAGGTTAGTTTTATCTTGCAAAAAATACTTTCGTTTTAATGATCTGGTTAATTGAAGCCATGCTTGATGGTGCTGTTCATTGGTGGTGGTTGGTCATATTTTTCATTCTTCAACACAACGCCGTAATCTGTCTTCAGAGAGGAGAATTATATATTTTTTTTTTCAAATGGGAATTGAACTCACAATTATCACTATAATAGTAATTATAGTGGCACTAATTTTGACCTAAAACTCCCTTATAAAAGTTAATTTCAAGTATATTTAAAATCTTACAACTTTAAATAAAACTAAGTTCCCTACTTCCCGCCGAATTGAGGCATTGCGTGTTGAGTCGCGGAACTGAACGCCGCGCTCCTTCGCTCTTCCTTGTTACCAAACCCAGGATATGAAAATACTAAACTGTTTACATTTCCTGGAGTGGTAATCGAACCCACAACTTGTCCCGTTTACAGTCGCACGCCTGTGCCTCTGCGCGACAGGCGCGAATATGATAGAATAAACTAACTGAAATATGATAGAATAAAAAAACAGCTTCACACTTTATTCCGCATAGCATGGTAATCAGAGAACCTAGTGTTAAGTCACTCTGTTCGCCGCTTTTCGTCCGAATTTGAGGCAATGCGTGGTAAGTGACAGACCATAACGCCTCGTTTTATCTTATCAGAGCTGGGACATGAAAATAATTTAAATATAATAATTTCATCGAGTGGGAATCGAACCCACAACCGATCGCGTTTACAGTCAGATACTGCCTCTCTGCGACACGATTGTCTTTAATTATAAATAAGATTTTAAGAAAATTTAAAACCATTCTTCAAATTAAAAGCAAATAAAAAGTAAAATTATTACGTATAACTCCAAAACTACTTTTTTTTTTTTTTTTATTGATAACGGACGGCAAACGAGCAGAAGGACCACCTGATGGTAAGTGGTTACCTTCGCCCATAGACATCTACAACTCCAGAGATGTTGTAGATGCGTTGCCAACCTAGAGGATACTGATGGAAGGGGGGACAATGTAGTAGTCCACTATCAGAACCACCACATTTTGGGGAAAGGATGGGTGGGAAAGGGGAAAATCTGGCTTACATGCCATCGAACCGGAACACATCATTAGATATTTGGCGGTTCGTCTTTGACATGATAGTGGTCGCGAGCCAGTCGGAGGACGAACCTCCTACCACCTAAAAAACTTGTGATTTATACAGCACCACATCAACACTAGCTATCATATAAAAATAGAATCATCAAAACTGGTTTACTCAGGAAAAAGTTATTTGATAACACACATAAAAAATACTCCTTCGTAGTCGATATAAAGTAACATGTTACAATTTCTTAAATTCCACATACCATATTATACTATACTAATATCTATTACAAGCATTTACTATTATTATTAAGTAAACCGAAACCGCTTTTTAGGGTTTTGCAATCGTGAAATTACACTGAATACTAAAATTTACTCTCACGTCATTACTAGAGTTAAAACATAGACATATTTTTTTTTGGTGGTAGAGGTCTGTCCTCCGGACTGGCTCGCGACCACTATCATACTGTCAAAGACGAACCGCCAAATATCTTATGATGTGTTCCGGTTCGATGGCATAAGCCAGGTTTTCTTCTATCTCCCACCCATCCTTTTCCCAAATGTGGTGGTTCCGAAAACGGAATACTACATTGTCCTCCTCTCTTCCATCTGTATCCTCTAGATATAACGCATCTACAACATCTCTGCGTTGTAGATGTTCAGGCGAAGGTGGTCCACTTACCATCAGGTGGTCCTTCTGCTCGTTTGCCATCCGTGTTATCCATAAAAAAAAAAAATAGACATATATGATTAGAAATGTTGTCCAAATAGATACAGCGGTTAACAGAGTGTCCAGACACTACGTTTTCTCTGCAATGCGGGATAAAGCGTGAAGTAGAGCACCTAGTGGTGTATCACTTAGTTCTCTTGAGCATTATTTTCATTTTTAAGTTAAACATTAAATATGATGCCATCGTAACGTGGAGTGGACAGTGTGTAAAAGCGATGGGTTGTGGGTTCGATTTCCACTGAATCTGAACTGAAATGGAGAATGATGATGTTTAAACTATTTTCTTTTCCTGTTTTTGTAAGACAAGACGCGGCGTTGTCTTCCGCCACTTAACAGGCAATGTCTTGTTTTCACACTAGTTAATCTTTGACTGTGCGGGAATAAGAGTGAAACAAATACATATTTCAATTGAGTTCTATGATTCCAATCCTTGAAATATGTCAATAATTTATTTTATAGATATAAATTTATTTAGTATTTTCGTAGTAGTTAGTATTTTCATTACCTCACTCTAGTAATAAGGCAAAGCGCGGCATTGAGTTCTGCCACTCAGCACATAATGCCTCAATTCAGGAAATTTTAAGAGAGAACGGAGTGTCTTAACACTAGGTTCTCAGGTTCTCTGTCTGCCCTGCTATGTACGGGATGCAGCGTGAAACTAAAAAAAACTCACTTTACTTATTTCAAATATGTTTTTACATACCGAATATTATTTATTAATTTCGAACTTACTACCTTCTCCATACAAACACACACCTTACAAACGCTAACAAAACATCATTATGAAGTTCTATATACACAAAGTTGAGTAAAATATTTGTATAGATAATGGTCGCGAGTCATATTTGTATTGTGAACTACAACAATGTGGCCCTGAGATTTATTGTTAGGAACAAAAGCTTAGAAGGTAGTTTCTACTCGTTGTTGATGAATGTTGAAAATATGTTTATTTATTTAGATTCTATCTAGGTTATGTATATAAAATGTGTTTTTCTTATATGCTCGAATTTAGTAAAGTATAGTATGGGATGCCGCCTAATAATTCAATGGAAATAGAGCAGTAAATGACAAACAAACAACAACAACAAACAAAAACAACAACAACAAGGCAAAGCGCGGCGTTGAGTTCCGCCACTCAACACGCAATGCTTCAATTCAGCGGAAAGGGGGGAACGGAATTGTTGAAAGAGAATGGAGTGTCTTAACACTAGGTTCTTAGGTTCCCTCTGCCTACCCTGCTATATGCGGGATACAGCGGGAAGTTAAAAAAAATATATATACACAATATAATAACGTACATACAATTATGTAGATATTTATACATTATTTTAAAAAAAATATTATGGTTCTCCTTCGCTATATACACTTAAAGTTTCATGATTTTCCGTCGACGTAATTTTCGTTAAAAGGGAACAAAGTTTTTGCTTCATTTATTAATATATATGTAGATGCCAATATATGTTATATTTTAACTACAGGAAACAAGAGCCTCCGTGGCGCAATGGTTAGCGCGTTCGGCTGTTAACCGAAAGGTTGGTGGTTCGAACCCACCCGGGGGCGATGTAAGATTGCAATATAAAAACAAACACAACTTTTTTAGATCTTGGTAACTCCATGAGTGTTATTTTTTACTAATTAATACATACATACATACATAGCTTCACGCTGTATCCCGCATATAGCAGGTTAGGCAGAGGGAACCTAGTGTTAAGACACTCCGTTCCCCACTTTCCGCCGAATTAAGGCATTGCGTGCTAAGTGGCGGAACTCAACGCCGCGCTTTGCCTTGTTACCAAACCCAGGAAATTAAAACTTTCATTTCCTGGAGTGGGAATCGAACCCACAACCTTTCGCGCTTACAGTCGCACGCTTGTGCCTCTGCGCCACGACAGGCGCTAATTATCTTAATATTTTTTTTAACTAATATACCGCCAGCTCCATCGTGAGGTAAGCTTGCCATATGCCGTGCCATGCCAAGCCGAGCCAAGCCGAGTGAGCTTTCGGTCGGATTAATTATTAATTGTAATAATTAATTTATTAGTTATTAAAGTAAATGTCAATTAATTCAACACGAAAATAGATCGTCCATTGATTATAATGTCAAAATCACGTGCTTGCTTTTGATTTTTATGCTCATAGTGTAAATTAGTCTCTTTTGTACCAATCAATCCTCCTTCGTGTGTTCCCTATAGTGACTACGTTTCTTATACAACGTGACATTGGCAAAGTTATTTGTGTTCAACTGGCATGTTTAAAGCGCCATAATTTAAGAACTAAACTGAACTTTATTTTTAAGTGGGAAAATAGTTTAAATAGGCTAATTAATTTTTATATTTATTCTCACTTGTATAGCCTGTCGTGGCGCAGAGGCACAAGCGTGCAACTGTAAAACAGGTTGTGGGTTCGATTCCCACTCCAGGAAATGTAAAAGTTTAGCATTTTCATTTCCTGGGTTTGGTAACAAGGCAAATTGCTGCGTTGAGTTCCGCCACTCAGCACGCAATGCCGCTATTCAGCGGAAAGTGGGGAACGGAGTGTCTTAACACTAGGTTTCCTCTGCCTACCCTGCTATATGCGGGATACAGCGTGAAGCTATGTAAGTACATACATACATAAGAGTTATCTTCCATGTAAGCCAAAATATATTTAAAAATATACAATTTTTGATTTCACACAAACTAATATGAGAACATGCGATTGTGGCTCGAAATTGGCTGTTCGTTTAATTCGTATTCAATTTCGTAGGTTTATCGGTTCACTGCGGTCTTGTAATGAATGTACTTATATTGATATAAATTGTTCGCTCCTAATGTGCATGGTTATTGGACGATTGGGTAATTAGGACGTGATTGTAAGATCAATTAAGTTATTTTTCTATTCATTTTTAAAAGTAATAAAATTGTAACACAATATTTAGCTTGTAATTCAGTTTACATTGGATTTTAGCAATATTAACCCTATATATAATAAAAATTTTAATGTAATCAGTACTTAACGCCCAAACACCGTTTGGCCCTATAGGGCCAACAACAACGGAAGCCAACAACGGAAGCCAAACATGGGTCCTATATATAGGACCCATGTTTGGCTTCATATGAAATACTATTCTCACCTCTGGGGTGGTGCACCCCAGTATCAACTTGAACCATTTGATCGCATACAGCACAGAGCCGTTCGAATCATTAGGGACCAAATAATCTTTGAAAGGCTTGACAATTTGACGTTGCGTAGCGACGTTTCCTCGTTGTGCGTTCTCAACCGCATATGTTATATCACGGGAAGTGTTCTGAGGAACGTTTTGCCTGAATCGAGGCGTAGAATTTTCTAATCACACAGTACCTCACAAATTTCAATATCATCCACACCACCTGGATACGTTGCAGTCCACTATTGTGCGGTTACATAGGAACTTCTTTCCACGTGCAACTGATTTCTAAAATGCCAAACTTTAAGAAAGGAATAGACGTGCTTTTTGATACCCATATCTTATCGACCTGATATCACTAACGCAGATAGACCATTCCACAATTCAGAACTATACACAACATAGCACAACTGTCTCATACATAGATATATGTTTATCTGTTTAAGCTCTAAACCCGCATAAGCCTCAAGTTCTCAATAGTTAGTAACCCATAAAGGAATTTCAAATACAAGACTGATTTTAAAATTACATATAAATAAATTATATTTTAATAAAAAAGAAAACCGACTTCAAATAAAATACACTAAGTGCACATTATTACGAATAACTCAAAAACTTTTCAGATGTTAACAAAATCTAAAGGGTCCCCTTTATCAGAAGCACTAGCTATTGTATAAAAAAGTATCATTAAAATTGGTTCACCCAGTAAAAAGTTATGTCGTAACACAAAAAAATACAATCGAATTGAGGACCTCCCTGTTTTTAAAGTAAGTGAATGAAACAAGATAAAATTTTTATTTATATGATACATCGCCCCCGGGTGGGCTCGAACCACCAACCTTTCGGTTAACAGCCGAACGCGCTAACCATTGCGCCACGGAGGCTATAATGTTCAATACTAAAAATGTATATCCTTTATATTTTCAAGTGTTATTTACACACTTAGGATATGATAATGATTTATAAACGTACAAAATTTTAACATACCAGGATTCGAATCCACTCCTCGCGCTGTAATTTACAGAAGGGAGATGATTTCACCTACCTTCTATATAACTAAGGTATAAAAATTATAGATTTTTTTGTTTCGTAGCTTGCTATGTAGATAGGATTTAGTACCAAGACACTCTTTTCTCAGTTTTCTGTTAAGTTATTTAACCAAACGCCATAATACCGCCGTCATATTTTTAACAGGGAAATAATAATAGTTTTTGTGTAATAATTTCGTCAAATGGGAATTGAACTCATTTTAACCAAAAGCTTTCTTGCATAAGTTAATTTCAAGTTAATTTAAAAATAAGAACAGATATATAAAAAAGAAGCTGCTTTAGTTAGATAGAACCTAGGGTCAAGACACTCCGTTCGCCGCTTACCGCCCGAAGACTCGAGATTGCTTATTGAGTGGCGGAACTCAACCGCCAAAAAGCTCCTCTTTGTACTACCAGAGCGGAGAAACGAATTTTAAAATACAATCTTTTCCCCGATTGGGAATCGAACCCACAACCATAATTTACAGTCAAACACTGTCCCACTGCGCCATGACAGCCTTATCATAGAATGAAACGTCAAGTAATGAGGTCCAAAGGGAGGTGTCTTCACGTATTTTGATGATGCTCTAGATTCCCTCCTCAGAGGATAAACTGAGCTTTTCTTAAGATAAATCGTATATAAAATGTATGTTTGAGATTTTATAGTGAGATATTGCTTTGTAACATTTTATTGACAGGTAACTTGTTCTACACTTTAAGCCATAAATCGAGACATTGGTGGTAGAGTGGTGAAACTAAACGCCGCGTTTTGTTTAACTAAGACAGGGAAATGAGTTATTTTAATAAAAGTAAGTTCTCGAATTGACATTGAACCCACAACGATGTTTTGAAGTCAGAATCTATTTCATTGTGCTACGACGATTTCCGTTTATACTCTGTATTCAAATGTTTCCGTTCCCCACTTTCGTGCTCAGTGGTGGAACTCAACGCCGCACTTTACCCTGTTACCAATGAGGAAATGGAAATATTAAATATTATTTAATATTTTCATTTCCTGGCGTGGGAATCGAACCCACAACCTGTCGCATTTACAATGGCACGCTTGTGCCTCTGCAGCGACGCCTCAATTCAGCGGAAAGTGGAAAACGGAAAAATCAAAAGAGAACGGAGTGTCTCAACACTAGGTTCTCTGATTTCCTCTGTCTACTCTGCTATGTGCGGGATAGAGTGTGAAGCTAAAAAAAAATATTCAAATACAAATAAAATAATAAAAAAAAAATTCAATAGGAAATGAAATCCACAGTGACAGCGTACAGTTAGATGGCGTTAACTGTAAAAGAAAAGAAAATAATATAAATCGTGTATAAAAGTAAATAACTTTGAGCTTTTTAACCGAATTCAAAAAAAGGAGATTAACAATTCGATTGTATTTTTTTTATGTGTGCAACCGCGTAAATCTAAATTACATACATACATACATAGCATCAATACGCTGTATCCCGCATATAGCAAGATAGGCAGAGGGAACCCAGTGTTGAGAGACCTCCCTCTCGTTCCCCACTTCTTCTGCCACAAATTGGGAGAGGCATTGCGCGTTGAGTGGCGGAGCTCAACGCCGCGCTTTGCCTTTGTTACCAAACCCAGAAATTAAGAATTCCATTTTCTGGAGTGGGAATCGAACCCACAAATTCCGTCGCGTTTACAGTCGCACGCTTTTGCTCTTACGCCACGACAGACATTGACAAATCTAAATTCTTTTCTCTAATTATTTATTGATTAATATATCGCGAATCATTTATAAGGTCTATTTGAATATTAACTTTTTTTTATGGGATACCGATGGCAAACGAGCAGAAGACCACCTGGATGGTAAGTGTTACCTCGTTTCATGAACATCATCTACAACACCAGAGATGTTGTAGATGCGTTGCCAACCTAGAGGATACAGATGGAAAGAGGAGTGACAATAGTATTCCGGTTCTCGGAACCACTTACATTTTGGGAAAGGATGGGTGGGATTGGAAAACCTTAACTTTCTATGATGCCATCGAGGAACTGAACATTATCATAAGATATTTGGCGGTTCGTCTTTGACATGATAGTGGTCGTGAGCCAGACGGAGGACGAACCTCCTACCACCAATAAAATAATCATTGTATTTGTTTTTATAGTGATTTTGTATAATTTTCTGATAATAATGCACTAATATTTTATATTTTTATGACAACTCAAAACTCTCCTCAGACCTTAACTAACAAAATTGATTCACCCAGTAAAACTCTATAAAAAACTGGGTGGGAATTTGAGAACATCCTCCTTTGTTGAAATCAAAATAATGAAAAAGATAAGCTTTCTTTAAATATATTATACATCGCCCCCGGTGTGACTCCGAATCAATAACCTTCGGTGCCAACAGCCGAACGCGCAACCATTGCGCTACGGGAGGGGCTGCCAACTCGAATACACAAAGTATAATGTGTTCATAGAACTAATAAAATATATTTCCCCACTTAGAACTACCGACGTACGTCATAAGCCTGTTTCAAAATATTCCATTCTAATTTTCCAATAGACTTCGAGACGAGCGGCAAAGTACCAACGCCACTTAATGAGCTCTTGATTTTGCGTGATTATTACAATATACAAATGAAACAATTTTAATGACACCGCGTATTCGATTACGTTTTTGAAACTGACGTTTCGAAACACTTTTATAGTAGTCCGTGGTCACAGGTAGAGGAGTCTATCACTTGTAAAATAATAGTTACATTTAACATCAACACCACTTCAAGCTGCCTTATAGAGCCTGGTAGAAATGAAAAATAAACTTTAGTTCCTAAACAACTATTCATATTCAAAATTGATAATAAAAAATACACATGAAGTGGCAAAACCCAGTGTCTGTAAAATCTTAGTATATTTACATAATAAAAAAGAATATGTAAGAAAAAACAATTTAGTACTAATTATGTTGTATTGTTCTTCTCACAGTGGGAAAGAGTAATTGACCTAATCCTGACCTAAATAAAGAGATACAAAGCCCTAAATAAATATATAAGAGCCACTTTGACTGACAAGCGCTCGCGTGATACCACAAAAATCGTATAGAATAGCTAAATGTACAGAAGTTAATCCTTTAATTTTGACTTCCCACCCAGGAAATGTAAAATTAGTATTTTCATTTCTGGGTTTAGTAACAAAGCAAAGTGGCGTTGAGTTACGCCTCAACACGCACAATATCTCACCCGGCGAAAAAGTGGGGGAAACGGGAATTAAAGAGAATGGAGTGTCTTAACACTAGGTTCTCTGGTTTCCTCTGCCTACCCTGATGTATGCGGGATACAGCGTGAAGCGTGAAAATTGATAGTTTTTTTCTTGTTATGGTATTTGGTTGTATTTTTCACGCATGTACTATAATATATAAACCAGTTTTACGCTTTATGCCGTATAGCAGAGTAGCTAGAGAGAATTTGGTGTCAAAAAACTTCGTTCACCGCTTGGTGAGTGGCGAAACTAGAAAGTATAACTTTTTATTACTTTTGTTTCTACAAATTCTGGGAAACGAAGTTACTCAGAATTTTTATATTTTCTTTTATTCAAAATGCTAAATTTTATTTTAAGTTCTAAATCAGCAAAAAGTAGAGAAAACAAAGAGTGTGAAACACGATGTTGGGTTTTTGTTTTACCCCCTGAGTGTGAATCGAACCCACAATCAGTCGCACAGCATTCGGTATCTTTCTTAGAATAAATATCAAATAGCTCTATATAAATTTTCTATAGAGAAACAGCTTTACGCTTTGTCTCTCATAGCAGAATAATCAGGGAGAATCTAGTGTTAAGATAATTTTTGTATACAATAAATTGACTTAAATTTAAGGCCATCGCACGCGATTGGTTGTGGTTTCGATACCGACTCGGGGGAGTGATTACGAGTATATTTAAAGTATTTTTATTTCTTCACTCTGATATTTCCGCTACTTAGCACGTAATGTCTAAATAGTGGCAAACGGAATGTCTTGACACTAGGTCAATTCTGACTTACCTGTTGGATAAGGCGTGAAGTTGCTGTTACTACAAAAATACAAAGCCTCTTTCCGTTGCTACTCTATGATATGACAGTCAAATATGTAATGCGTCGGGTGCATGTGTCTTTGATTAATGTAACTATCTGTCCAATATCGTTGCACTTTAAATGGTCATTAATTATGCACTCATTAGTGGTTGTCAGCTTCAGCGAGATAGTAGTTTTTGGAGAGTCATGATAACGACATATTTATGACATAGGAAATAACAGGGCTTCACTGTGGCCTCTAGCATAGTAGAACAGTTTGACTGTAGATGTGGTTGGTTGTGGGTTCTATTTCGATACGAGGTAATGATTTAAATTGATGTAATTTATCCGCTCTGGCAAGATATAGAGTAAGGTTAAGTTAAGCAACATACATACATATATAGCTTCACGCTGTATCCCGCATACAGCAGGGTAGGCAGAGGGAACCTAGTGGTAAGACACTCCGTTCCCCACTTTCCGCCGAATTGAGGCATTGCGTGCTGAGTGTCGGAACTCAACGAAGTTAGGCAACGCAACTCGCAATGACTCGATTTCGCATAGAGTTGTGATTTGAGACACTAAGTTATCTCTGTGACTATCCCCCTAGGGATAAAGCTTGAAGTTAGGTAGGTAGGTAAGTTATCAGTTTTGTTTTACCTTTCATTTATTATTTTTATTTCCAATAATTATTGTACATTAGGTACTTAGTGAAATTAGAAAAAAAATCGAGTAGTATCTATATGTAATTTGGCGGGGTTATTATTTATTTTTGTTACGGAAACTGTATTGTTTATAAAGATTAAAGTATTCTGTCTGTTACTTTAGGACCTAAAATGCAAAAAAATCATTAATTTCTGTCCAATAGTCATCGACATATATATATATATATATATATATATATATATATATATATATATATATATATTTTAACTTCACGCTCCTACACATATCAGAGTAGGCAGAAGGAACCTAAAAACCAAGTGTGAAGACACTCCGTTCTCTATAAACCGTTCCCCACCTTCCGCCGGATTAAGACAATGCATGCTATATTCTATCCTATATTCTGCTAACGATATATTAACAAACTCAACTGTTATTTATCAAAAATTTTTCATGTACATAATTGTATTCTTTTACTGTTCTTTTTGTAGAAAGAGAATCAATTTCGGTGATCCTTTTCTTCCATTCCATTCCATTTTTTATTTTGTTAATATATGACGAGTGTTTTTTAACTTATTCGTAATAACGTAACATTTTATTACATTGTATTAAATTACGATATCTTAGTTAAAATCTTACATACATACATAGCTTCACGCTGTATCCCGCATATAGCAGGATAGGCAGAGGGAACCTAGTGTTAAGACACTCCGTTCCCCACCTTCCGCCGAATTGAGGCATTGCTGAGTGGCGAAACTCAAAGCCGCACTTTGCCTTGTTACCAAACCCAGGAGATGAAAATTTTATTTCCTGGAGTGGGAATCGAACCCACAATCCGTCGCGTTTACAGTCGCACGCTTGTGCCTCTGCGCCACGACAGGTGTCAAAATCTTAATTATATTTTATAGCAAAGGAGAACATAATTCAGTGTAAAATAATAACTTTTTTGTTCATTATCACAAAGCCACAAATTCAAAAATAAAGCTCGCTACACACAATTATTTCGCCATTCAATATAACATAAATGAAGTAATTATCAAAACTCATGTGTTATTATGACATAATTTGCATAACGCTTTTGTATTTTAGGGATTCATGTTTTGTAACATACTATATACTTATTATCACGCTTCACGCTGTATCACGCACATAGCAAGGTAGGTAGAGGGAACCAGAGAACCTAGTGTTAAGACACTCCGTTCTTTTAACATTTCCGTTCCCTACTTGTGTTATTCTCATGTATAAAAATATATAAACGCATGTCGTGGCGCAGAGGCACAAGCATGCAACTGTAAAGGCGACAGGTTGTAGGTTCGATTCCCACTCCAGGAAATGTAAAATTTAGTATTTTCATTTCTCGGGTTTGGTAACAAGGCAAAGCGCGGCGTTGAGTACCGCCACTCAGCACGCAATGCCTCAATTCGGCGGAAAGTGGGGAACGGAATTGTAGAAAGAGAATGGAGTGTCTTAACACTAGATTCTCTGGTTCCCTCTGCCGACCCTGCTATATGCGGGTTACAGCGTGAAGTTAAAAAAAAAATTGTCTTTAAATTATATCTGTAATTAGCCTAAATTAAGATTTAAAAAAAAAAACAACTGCTCAGATCGTAAGTAAGTTCAATAGGATAACATGAGAAAGACAAAAGAAAGAATATCATATAAAAAAAGAATCAGCAATATTCGAATTTCATCAGCGTGAAGCAAAGTCGAATTGAGAACCTTCTTTTTTTGAAATTGGTTAAAAAATAAAGTGTGTATGGAAGTTGTGTATGGAACTCTATACTGCGCTTTAATTTGCCAAAGAAGGAAAATTAAAATAGTTTAAGTATCATTTTCTTGAGTAGAAAACGAAGCCACAACTGTGTTTACAGTCGAATAGAATAGAATAGAATGGAATAGAACGGAACAGAACGGAACAGAACGGAACAGAACGGAACAGAACGGAACAGAATGGAACAGAACTGAAAAGAACGTAAAAGAACAGAACAGAAAATAACAGAACAGAATAGCACCGAATAGAATAAAATAGGCTTTATTGCACACAAGAAAAAATAAAGGCATTGCATGTTGAGTGGCGGAACTCAACGCCGCGCTTTGCCTTGTTAACAATTACCATTAGAATCTAAAAGGTATTTTGGAATCTTAGAACTAGTTCTTTTATATTTCTTTGCTCTGACAAGACAAAAGCGGAAAACGAGGGTCTTAATACTAGATTCTTCCTGATTACTCTACAGCAGGATAAAGCGTGAATCTAAAAAAAAAATTTCATATGCAAAATTTGTAATAACCATGCCAATGTTAAACACATTGGCCCTTTTCCCATCAACTAGAACCATAAAATATTATGAATTACTTAAAGGTATCTGGTGGATCTGAAACGGTTACATCTGGTGATATTAATATTTATTTAACCAACTTAGGGGCCTGCTAATGTTTGGTAAATTGAGACCAATCTTAGCTAAGATTTAGGAATATGAGAAAGGATAAGGTTAATTAGGTAATTTTTGTTAGGTGGTAGGAGGTTCGTCCTCCGACTGGCTCGCTACCACTATCATGTCAAAGACGAACCGCCAAATATCTAATGATGTGTTCCGGTTCGATGGCATGTAAGCCAGATTTTCCCCTTTCCCACCCATCCTTTCCCCAAAATGTGGTGGTTCTGATAGTGGACTACTACATTGTCCCCCCTTCCATCAGTATCCTCTAGGTTGGCAACGCATCTACAATATCTCTGGTGTTGTAGATGTCTATGGGCGAAGGTAACCACTTACCATCAGGTGGTCCTTCCGCTCGTTTGCCGTCCGTTATCAATAAAAAAATATATATATATATATATATATTTAAGATTTATAATTCCATTAGTTTAAGTTAGTAAAATGTTTAAAATATTCACAATTTAGAGAAACACTTAATTTGTCATCTGCGTTACATTTTTTTATGTTGCCATAAATTAAAGTAGAGTAGACAACTCTCCACTAACTATTTAAAACAAAACTTATATTTGTCGATAAGCTAGCATTCCTCAAGCACTTGAAAACAGCCCTTGTAAGTTAACCTCACATTCTTTTTAAATGTTATTAAGATCTATTTTGTAAGTTTCTCACAAAACCCTCACCAAGTTACAGTGTATATAAACTTTAAGATTTACTTAGTTGACACTATTCGATTCTCGTATTCAACACATCTATTTGTTCTATTTGAATATCAAAGATTTGTAATAAATGTTAAAAGCCAGTAATGGAAACAGCATATCCATTCTGAAAATAAACTAAGACCTATTAGCCTGTATTTTAATTGTGGAAACGGATCCTGTACAACAATATCCGTATCCGTAGTATACATTCCTAAAGATAACGCTTTCATCATCAAGCTTTATCCATGATACAGTGTGAAGCTAAAAAAACATACTTGCGTGTCCTGTATGATGAGATTATTGTTAATTCCCACTAACCGTGCAAGCAAAACCATGTGTAACAGGTAGTTAAAATACAAAACCCCCATAAAGTTTATCTCAGGTTAAACCAATAGCAACATAAAGTATCATCGGCGATTGTAAATTTAACTTATAAATATTAATATCGTTATAAACAACGCGTGCTTCTGGTTTCAAGGCTGATAAGGATAATTAATTCCATTTAAAAAACAATTTTGTGTGAATGAATGCTTCTGTTTTTGATCGAGTTCGAAAAAAGGAGGAAGTTAACAATTTGATTGTATTTGTATTTTTTTGTGTTACCGCATATTTTTTTACCAATATGGGTGAAACAATTTTGATGACTCTTTTTATATCATAGGTAGTGCTTCTGATGTGGTTCCATTTAAATTTACTTCAGATTTGACGAATAATTTTTGAGTTATTCGTAATAATTTAAAATCGGTTTTGATTTTTTGTTAATTAAGTTATTGGGAGTGAACGGATAATATTTGGTATGATTTTTATGTTAAGAATGTAGAACACTGTCTTTCCTGTAAGGGGACGGATTAGTATACTAATTCCTCTCCGCTGCTGAGTAAAAGGCATAAAAGGGTATCCCAGTGATTGGGTGGTAAGAGGTTCATCCTCCGACTGGATCACGACCACTATCATGGCGAAAGCGAATGGCCAAATATATAATGCTGTGTTCCGGTTCAATGAGATGTAAGCCAGGTTTTCCCTATTCCCACCCATTCTTTCCCCAGAATGTTCTTATGATTGACTGTCGTAGCCACTACGTTGTTTACTCCCCTGTTGTGTTCTTGATAGTTTTGGTCGAAAATATCCACTTACCATCAGTCTGGTAATCCTTCTGCTCGTTTGCCACCTTTTCTCAATAAAAAAAGAAGAATCGGTAAGAGTAGATCGGAGTGTTTGACCACTGCCTCTGACAACCGATGTAGCGAAAAAGTAGTTTTTTAATTATTATCACCGCATGTTAAAATTAGAATACCTAAACAAGAGTTAAACGCAAACATCCGGTTAGAATTACCCAAATTGTGGTCTTAATTGCGCTATCAATCTAGGAAACGGCTTAGCCAAGTTTATCAAATTACACTAGATTATTTTGAATTCAAAGTGATTTCTTTTTCACCTTATTTTAAAATTTAGAATAGAGATTGATTTTGCTTTAGATGACGGATTTTAACATCGCCTTTACCTTACTAAACCAGAAAAATGAAACTAATTTGGCATTATCACGAGAAATGAAACCCAGAAACTTCGCGTTACAGAATACACAATACTGATTTTTTTTTCATCATTATATCATGTCCCATATGTCAGGCGTTGAGTTCCTCCACTCAGCACGCAATGCTTCAATTCGGCGGAAAGTGGGGCACGGAGGGTCTTAACATTAGGTTCCCTCTGTCTACCCTGCTATATACGGGATACAGCGTGAAACTAACCATGTTAAATATAAACATTCCCTCTAGTGGGAATCGAACCCATTACAATTGCGTTTACACTGCGATGTACCATATATAAAATATTTATACTACATGAATAAATAATATACCTATGTGTGGTTAATCGAGTACTAATTGTATATCATAAATTTAAACCACAATTAAGCCTAACTAAATTTACGGCCGTCAATAGTTGATTATAATTGAGTTATTACATCGCGAAAACCGTCGTGGAGTTGTGGAAATAAATGGAAATAAAGTATGTATGACACAAATGGAAAACAAGTATATATAGCTGTCGTGGCACAGAGGCATAAGCGACTGTAAACGCCACAGGTTGTGGGTTCGATTCCCGCTCCAGGAAATGGAATTTTTCATATCCTAGGTTTGGTAACAAGGCAAAGCGCGGCGTTGAGTCTCGCCACTCAGCACACAAAAATTGCAATAAAACAAGGTCAACGAAAACTGTACATCCTATACCGTCGTCCAGGTCGGACCTATATATACCGGCTTACCTCTGTATACCGACTTCCCTAAATATTCCGGCTTCCCTACATAAGTATACCGGCTTACACGTCCACAGTCATTAACCTCTTTATATATGTGAGCGTCCTCATGCTTTTTACGTGACATTCCTTCAATGTCATTGATACTGTGTTTTTGAAGGTTAACTGAGGTTTCCTCTAACTTTCTTGCCTCTCTCTCGTGAATTTTTCTTTTTTTTTTTTGTTTTTCATACCACGACGGTGGCAACAAGGCACACGGCCCACCTGATGGTAAGTGGTTACCGTGGCCTATGGACGCTTGCAACACCAGGGGCATCACTTACGCGTTGCCGACCCTTCAAAAACCTATTTATTCCCCTTTTGAAGAACCCCATATTGTAGCCCTCTGGGAAAACCTCGGCAGGGAGATCATTCCACAATTGGAGAGTCCGCGGAAGAAAGTTCCTTTGAAATCGAACTGTTCGGGACCATTTAGGCTCCAAAGTGTGAGCATGAACTCCCTGTCG
>JAKGSA010001910.1:0-31818 GCA_033558755.1 Philaethria dido | reverse complement strand
TATGCGCGTAAAATATATGCGTATATGCGCTTTACCTTAGCAACATGTATGTCTCTTTATACAACAGTGTATGTCAAACACATGGTAATGTGTTATATTTGTTTTATTTAATGTGTTTGTATTGCATTAATATGAAAAATATTTTCTTTCTGAACTCCTTCTTCATATAAATTAATGATTTTTTTTTTATTTCACACTGTACCCCGCATATAGCAGGGTAGGCAGAGGGAACCTGAGAACCTAGTGTTAAGACACTCCATTCTCTTTCAACAATTCCGTTCCACACTTTCCGCCAAATTGAGGCATTGCGTGTTGAGTGGCGGGACTCAACGCCGCGCTTTGCCTTGTCACTAAACCCAGAAAATGAAAATACTTCATTTCCTGGAGTGAGAATCGAACCCACAACCTGTCACGTTTACAGTCGCACGCCTGTGCCTCTGCGCCACGACAGGCGTTTTTCGATAACAAAATATCGTTTATCGATGGACAATTCGATAGTGACAGGACTAAATAACTTTACATTCTAAACCGACTTTCCTAAATATACATCAGCTTCCCATAATTTACCGGCTTACCTAATTAGAAATTTCACCCTCCGCCACTGGTATATATATATTTTTTTGAGGTATTGCGTGTCGAGTGGCGGATCTCAACGCCACGCTTTGCCTTGTTACCAAACCCAAGAAATGAAAATACTAAATTTTACATTTTCTGGAGTGGGAATCAAACCCACAACCAGTCGCGTTTACAATCGCTCACTTGTGCCATTGCGCCACGACAGGCATTATGGGTATATTATATGGATAATGTTCTCGTATATATATTTACAGCATTTACTAATAAATTATTCGATATAAGAAATATTTAATTAATTTTAATATCCCATATTATAATATAAAACAAACAAAACACGTGTCTTTTTTCCTGTTATTATAAATACAATGAACTAATTTTTTTTTTCCTTCCTTCATTACTTACATATTTTGATAAGATAGCAAAAATATATGCATTTAGATTAAAGGTAATTTTAAAATTAAGTAAATATAGATATATTTATATCGAGCGTGTATAAGTTGATAAGTCGTAAAGAAATACTTTTTACATACATACATAGCTTCACGCTGTATCCCGCATATAGCAGGGTAGGCAAAGGCAACCTGAGAACCTAGTGTTAAGACACTCCGTTCCCCACTTTCCGCCGAATTGAGGCATGTGTGCTAAGTGGTGAAACTCAACGTCGCGCTTTGTCTTGTTACCAAACCCAGGAAAAAGAAAAAATATAAAAAAAAAACATATGCAAATAGACTTGTCAATATATACACGCCTCATATTTAAATAAGAAGCTGTCAACGGAACACAAACAGTAACAGTGTCAATTGTTTTCTAAGTGTATTTACTTAACAAATACAACTTAATTGACTCTATTATTGTGCAGTTCTTCTCATGTTTGATTTAACGATGATAGGAGGTTCGATTCCTGGTTGAAGCAATTTTTATAATTTACATACATACATACATAGCTTGACGCTGTATCCCTCATATTGCAGGGTAGGCAGAAAGAACCTAGTGTTAAGACACTCTGTTCCTCAATTTAAAATATTTGAAGTTGAATTCCGTAACGGAATTAAACGCCGCGCCTATTTTATTAGAGCAAGGAATTAAAATAATTTAAATTTTATTTCCATAGATGAATCCAAATATGTGACTGTAAACTCAACAAGTTGTGGGTTCGATTCCCACTCCAGGAAATGGAAATATTAAATATTTATAATAATTAATTTTTAGTATTTTTATTTCCTCGCTCTGGTAAGGCAAAGCGCGGCGTTGAGTTCCACCACTTAGCACGCAAAACTTCCAAAAAATATTTTTCCCTCGACTTATGTCTATTTAACGTGAATTATTGGGCGTATGGTATTTATTGTAGTTATTTAATGAGAATCAAATACATGCAAGATGAAACGTCGTGATGCATATAATTGAACATGTGTTATAATGACCTTAAAATCATGTAAACAATGTGCAGAGTGGTAGAATATTGAATAAACAAATGACGTCAGTGTGTACGATGGTTGTGGCTTCGATTCCAGCTTGAAGCAAATCTGTTGAGAGAAAGCGTGGCGGTGTTAATCTCGAAAATGGTAAGTATTTATAATTTCACTTGGAGGTAGTTTGTGCCGGTCTGTAGGCTATATCTTTTTTTTAGCTTCACGCTGTATCACACATATAGCAGGGTAGGTAGAAGGAACCAGAGAACCTTTTGACATTTCCGTACCCCAGTTTTCGCGGAATAGAGGCATTGCGTGCTGAGTGACGGAACTCAACGCCGCGCTTTGCCTTGTTCCCGTAGCGAGTAAATGAAAATACTAAATGTTATTTAATATTTTCATTTCATGGCGTGAGAATGGATCCTACATCCTGCACAAGCAGGTTATTTCTAGTGTATTAAGCTAGTACGCAACTGACTATGGCTAAGTTTGCTTGTTACCCTACTTTCCTTCTATCTTGTAAAATATACTGCTACTCAATACGCAATGTCTTAAATGAAAGTGGAAGTAGAGAGCGGAGTGTCTAGACACTATCTTTGACTACACTGAATAAATACCTATGCATGAAGTTGTTATAAAAAACGCCTGTCGTGGCGCTGAGGCACAAGCGTGTGACTGTAAACGAGACAGGTTGTGGGTTCGATTTCCACGCCAGGAAATGGAAGTTTTTCATTTCGTGGGTTTGGTAACAAGGCAAATCGCGACGTTCGACGTTCGTTCGAGTTCCACCACTCAGCACGCAATGCCTCAGTTCGGCGGAAAGTGGGGAACGGAGTGTCTTAACACTAGGTTCCCTCTCCCTACCCTGCTATATGCAGGATACAGCGTGAAGCTATGTATGTATGTATGTATGTACAAATATCGCGATTTTTTTTCTTTTACCATTGAAGAAATAAATAATCAGCATTTCAACCTGCAAATATTGTTTAGTCAAAATAATAACTGAGTCTTATAGGTAATTTTAATCTCAATGGGAAGGAAGTTCTCTTTTAAATGTTTAATTACCTTTTCCTTTTATAATATTTTATCATAATGACATATATATCTAAATTTAGTATATTGTATTCAGATAATATGTTAAAAAGAATAATATGAATATTATTACTAAGTATTTATAAAGGCCATCGTGGCACATGATTAGTTCTGGGTTCGGTTTCCACATTGGGATATATGGGAAAGGAGTACAAAGTTTTTGCTTCACGTATTTATTTGCTAACGCTAATAAGGCAAAATGCAAGGTTAGGTTCCGCTATACAACACACAGAGTCTTTTTAAAAAACTACAGGAAGTAGAGGTCTCTTCCTTTCCTGCTATATATGAAAAACAGTGTTTTAGTAGAAATTACTCGTTTATTTATGACAAATATATGGATTACATACATGGCACACATGCATAGCTTCACGCTGTATCCCGCACATAGTTGGGTAGTAAAGAGAACTCCGAGAAACTAGTGCCAAGATACTCTGCTCCCACTTTCGCCGAATTGAGGCATTGCGCTGAGGGCCTTGAAAAGCAAAAACCCAGGAAATGAAAAATCCATTTCCTGAAGTAGGAATCGAACCTACAACCTTTCGCGCTTACAGTCGCACGCACGCTTGTGCTCTCTCTGCGCCACAACAGGTTAGTAATAAAGTTGAAGTTCAAAACTGAATATAATGCATAAACAAATGAAATTCTGAGCTTTAAAAAATTGATTATAACGACTAATTGATATAATTGATGCCTAAAATAATTAATATGAAGTTCAAACAACTGAATTTCAAGAAAAAAATTAATTTCTGTAGTTCAAAGGCGATATATATACATATATATATATAGAGGCACAAGCGTGCGAATTTCCAAACGCGACAAGTTGTGGGTTCGATTCCCCACCTTAGAAATGCAAAATTTAGTATTTTCATTTCTTGGGTTTGGTAACAAGGTAAAGCAAGGCGTTGAGTTCCGCCACTCAACACGCAATGCCTCAATTCAAGTGAAAAGTGGGGAACGGAAATTGTTGAAAGAGAATGTCTTAGCACTAGGTTCTCTTGTTTCCCTACCCCGCAAGCAGGACACAGCGCGAAGTTAAAATAAATAAATATATAAATATATATATATATATATATTCTGTTACTATAGAAATATGTAAGCTACACAAATCACATACCATCAATATGAGCATACGTTTTCTAAGCAGGGCTCTCATGAAGACTCATATTTCCTACATGTATTACAATAAAAGTGCGTAGTAATAACATCTGGGAGTATGTGTGTAATTAAAAATAAATACCTGTACCTGTTGTAATTTTTCTAACTAAACCATCATTCCTTATGTAGAATTTATAATATTGAATTAGCTGTTACCCGCGGCTTCGTTCGCGTGGTCAATGGCAACCCACACGATACCATACCATATATGTGTAAATGTGAAGACTTGGAACAGCTAGATTTTCAAATTTAGTTTGGTGGTAGGAGGTTCGTCCTCCGTCTGGCTCGCGACCACTATCATGTCAAAGACGAACCGCCAAATATCTTATGATGTGTTCCGGTTCGATGGCATGTAAGCCAGGTTTTCCCCTTTCCCACCCATTCTTTCCCAAAAATGTGGTGGTTCCGATAGCGGACTACCACATTATCCTCCCCTTCCGTCTCTATCCTCTAGGTTGGCAACGCATCTACAACATCTCTGGTGGTGTAGATGTTCATGGGCGAAGGTAACCACTTACCATCAGGTGGTCCTTCTGCTCGTTTGCCATCCGTTATCCATAAAAAAAAAAAAAAAAATTGACAAACAATTATGCCTGCCAGAAAGTTAGTTTTAAGAAGTTATTTTTAATATCTATAAGAATATGTGTACAAAACTTCATGACAATCGGTTTAATGGTTTTGGAGTGAAAGCGTAACAAACAAACATACATTCACATTTATTATTTAATATTCATAAGGATAATTTGTTACTGGTCATATTAGATAAAGTGTTGAAGTTAGTTTACTAGATATTTTTTTATAAGGAAAGTCAAAGTCAAAGTCAAATAAATTTATTCAAAATAAGAGGTTACAAGCTTCATTTTTTGAATGTCAAATAATTTACCACCGGTTCATTAAATTTTATGCCACAGACCTGACAAGAACCGGCGCAAGAAACTAAGCGAGACTTTTTTTGTTTTACAAAAATTTTTTAGTGACAATGGTACCTTTGAAATAGACTGGAGCGAGCATTTCATTCCCAAGGCGTGTTATCATTTATAAAATTACTAATTAGGTAATAACCTTAACTTAACTTAACACACAGACGTCTATTCACATTTTTTTTAAATTGTGACATGGAAAATTCTCGGACGTTTCTCGATTTCTGAGAAAGACAAGACATCCAGGTCACCTGATGGTAAATGATCATCGCCGCTCACGTTTCTCACCCGTCTTTCACCAGAGGAACTACACATGCGTTGCCGGCCGGTTGAGGTGAGAATAGATTTTAGACATTATATTTGAACATATTTTAAGGAGTTATTAACACACTTAGAACAGGAAAAACATTTTTAAAAAACCTTTATAAACTTGAACACAGCGAGACTAGAACCCGCATCTCTTGGGGATGGACTAGAACCCGCATCTCAAACATTCCAAGGGCTCTGACCACTAAGCCATATATCCCAGCTATGTCGTAAACAAATTACATACGTTTCCTAAAAACAATTGTACAAAAAAGCAATAAATAAACAAAAACAATGAAAATCATTTTTTTCCTATGATTATTATAAAAAAATGTGTAACGATATAAGTATTTAAGTAATAATTTAAGATGACTTGTTTCCGTTAGCAATAGTCCACATAGCGATGTTATAACGCGGAAATATTCATCATTATGTAAGAATGAATATTTTGAAAACGAATATTTTGAGATAAATATAATTAAGGTTTTAACAAAAAAAATGATTTCAAAGAAAATACAATAAAAAGTTAAATTGTTACGAATAACTCAAGAACTACTTGTCAAATCTTATTTTAATTTAAATAGGATCACAGCAGAAGCACTAGTTATCATTTAAAAACAAAATCGTCAAAATTGGTTCACCCACTAAAAAAATATGCGTAAAGTAAATTTTTATGGTAACATACATACATACTTCACGCTGTATCCCGCATATAGCAGGGTAAGCAGAGGAAACCTAGAGTTAAGACACTCCATTTCCTACTTTCCGCCGAATTGAGGCATGGTGTGCTGACTGGCGGACCTCAACGCCGCGCTTTGCCTTGTTACCAAACCCAGGAAATAAAAAATTCAATATCCTGGAGTGGGAATTGAATCCACAACCTGTCGCGTTAACAGTCGCACGCTTGTGCCTCTGCGCCACGACAGGCGTTTATGTTTTTTATAATTTCATTATATAATTTTAATTGACTTTAAAAAAAATGGTTCTTGTATTCCCATTACCATTTATATTTAATTAAGATCTGACGAGTAGTTTTTGAGTTATTCGTAATAATTTTACTTTTTAGTGTAAAATACACTTGACTTAAAATACATTTGAAGTTTTCTTTTTTGTTAAAACCTTAATTTTAAAGATTACCCCAGGCATTTAATATTTAGTATTTTTATTTCCTCACCTAGAGTAATAAGGCAAAGCTCGGCATTGAGTCCGCCAGTAAACACGCAATGCCTCAATTCAACAGAAAGTGGACAACGGAAATCTTAAGAGATCAGACTCAGCACTAGGTTCTCAGGTTCCCTCTGGCTAACCTGGTATGTACATGATACAGCGTGAAGCTAAAAACAGTTACTCAAAAAAACACATACAAATAATAATATAGCCGAATTGTATACCTCCTCTTTTTAGAGGGTTGGTTAAAAATAAAGAAAAAAAAACATACTTCCGATTTATAATTTACCTCAAGCGAAAATCGAACAGCAATCGTACAGTCATTAGCATCCTAAATGCGTCACAATGGCGTCAGATAGTAAATAAACTATTATATTATTGTTATTATTAAACAAATTTATGTAATACCACGTCATAAGTATGCAAAGTATTTAAAAGGACTTGTTTTCCGCAAAACAAGATTTCTGTGTATTTACTTTAATTATTTCTTTTTGCATTTTTTAAATATTTCTTTTTGCATTGTATGTAGAAATAATGTAGTGACTCATCCCTCCTTTCACCACTTTTTCATGTTTCATAAAGAATCCAAAAAGGCGAAAAGTGCGGACTTAAGTCTAAAAATAAAGAAAGGCTCTTAATTTAAAAAAAAAATCTAATTTATGAAGTGTATAAATAAATTTAAATTTTCATTTAAGAATTTGAAAGAACAAAGGAAGTAACATACGATACTAAATAGGTGACAAGAAATATTTGAAATTATTGTAAATATTATATATATTTCAGTAAGATGTTTTTTTTATAACTTCACGATGTATCCCGCATATAAAGTGGGTAGGCAGAGGGAACCAGAGATCTAGTGTTAAGACACTTCATTCTCCTCCTCCCAAATATCCAGCCTCACCTCGCCAAATGATAGCCAAAGAGTTGGCGGAACTCAATGCCGCGCTCTGGCTCTTTGTTGACCAAAACACAAGAAAAATGAAAATACTAAATTTCCTTACATTCTGAGTGGAAATCGAACTCACAACCTGTCGCGTTTTCGCACGCTTACTATACTTCCATGCGCTACGACATGCGTTAATTAATAGAGAAGTCATTCAAAAACCATAATTAATTTTATCACCCTTTGTAATTCCACTACATCAAAAAAAAAAAAAAACACATTTTCGAAGTGTAACATGATCAAGAAAACAAAACCAAAAAAAAAAAAAAAAAATACAAATATTTAGAAAACATTTGATTTGAAACCATTTTTATAATCCTCGGATTTTTGTCTTTAATTTTTCTTTGTTTTATTTCTTTGGATTTAAATTTTACATAATATATATATCCAGGCACATGTGTAACAGTTCTTAAAAATAAGAACGTTGGTACCATAACACAAGTAATCTTATACTGCGGTAAGTGTACCAGAGTTTATAAAACAATACCAAAGTGTCAAAACAATAAAGTGAGGAGATCATATTATGTATCTGGTTGGCTGTATAACTTTTTCTTTTTGGTCCAATAAAGATATTATTTATTTATTTATTTTGGTAAATTGTTCAAAGAATATATCTGAATTACTGATAAAAAACATGTAAAGTAGATAAATCCAAAAAACTATCAATTCAATCAATTATTTGTACAAGACTTTAAAAAAATAATATTTCCTTTAAAGTCAAAAGTCAAAGTCAAAAAATATCTTTATTATCTCCATAAAAATGCTTTTAACATTTACTCTTTGACATGTCGTCATGTAGCAAAAGTAGAGAAAAAATGCAAAACAAAATAAATCCAAAATGTGCAATTTTGACTTGAAAAGCCCGTTCAAAATGGTTAATGAGCTCATGAGAAGATGCAGGTGCAAAGAAACTCATGGCCACTCTTTTTTTTAATTGCCATGTATTTAGTGCCATAAATTACAATTAATATTGCAAATATAGCCAACAAGAGGTTATAATAAATCGTTAAAACATACAAACCAATCATTTTTTTTTTTCAGTGTCAAACAAGTTATTTTTATGTAAGTGTAATAGTCTATCATGTTAGAGCAGTACTGATACTTATGTTTAGGATAAATCATTAAAAAAAAAAAAAAAAACAAACTTCTTTAATTAATTCATCAAAAAATCACATTTTCATTAGTAAGTATGTTATAGATTAGATAAATGCCAATTATAAACATACAGAACAAAAAGATACGCTTCAATATTAAATACACATTGGACAAATATAAAAATATATTTTAATCTCACTTAAAAGGCACCTTGACCCTGCAAGGTAATTTTTAAAGGTATGCAAGTATAATCTTTAAACTTAATAACTTTACGACACATCTGGGACATTAAAAATAAGTGGCTTATATATTTATGATTACTGACGCTTGTGAGTCTCCCCGCTCATGCTGTGGCCCCAATTTCCTGGCCGATGGTCTCAATATTCATGGTCAATTCTCTTATAAGAGCATCATGGCGTAGTTGAACAAAACACTGCGTTGTGTTCTGAAAATACCTCAATTCGCTGGAAAGTGGGCTGGGCTTGAAACAAGTTGCAAAGAGGACGGATTTGTATCTTAACACTAGGTTTTTCAGTTCCTCTGCTTAGCCTGCTAAAAATAATAGTCTTTTTTCGTTTTAAAAATTATTTGAAAATTGATATTGTAAATATTATGTACTGGTTTGGGGTAAGGCGTCTTCCAAAAAACATACAATTAATTTTATCTCAATTAATTGTTTAAAAAATCACGAAAACAGTAAAACCAATTATGTGTACAAAAAAATAAAACATATTGTAGCAAATATATATTTTGAGTAAACTATCTAAAGAATATATCTGAATTGGGTTTTTTTTAAATATAATGCCCTAAGTGAGAATCGAACCCATATAAATTCTCGTTTTACTATCAGACTCCTCACTGTCTACGACGGCCTCCATTGGACTCAAGTATGTTATAAAATTTTAAATTCCGCAAACATTATAATATGGACGACTAAATAATTTATACTTTCGTTCTGAATGCATTTTGAAGTACATATGTAATTTAAATATAATATAAATATATTAATAATTTAAATTAAAAAAATATATTTATTATTTTCATTTCCTGGCTGGTAACATGGGCAAAGCGCGGCGTTGAGTTCTGGGCCACATAGTCTGTAATGCCTCATTTCGAGAATGAGGCGGATGGAAATTTATAGAACGGAGTTTAAACATTAAGTTCTCGATCCATTCGCCTACCTTATGTGCGGGATACAGCGTGAAGTTATTAAAAAATGCACGCAAATGGTCAGCGGGACACATAATTAGTGTCTTCACTGACGTAACGTAAAGCTGTTTAGCACGTATGTTGCATAAATATGGATGTAAAACCATAGGAGATTGTGTGTAAAAAGATATCCTTCCTCCTCCGTCCGCGTAATTTTCGTAAAATGGTACAACATTTTTGCTTCACATATTATTACAAACATAGATAATATAGTTTAAAGAAACGCCCACAAACATAATCAAAAATTTAAAATTGTTTAGCGTTATTGAGATGAGATGTAAACATTTTAACAATCACACTTTCGCAACCATTTGATGGTTTACGAGGCAGGTTACGTTACATAAGCTCATATGTCCGGTATGACTGACTCGTTTTAACCGACTTCGAAGAAAGTTGGGATTCGTCTGTTTTTACGATTGTCAGAGGAGGGTTATGTTTTCGCGTATCATGTATGTTTGTAGTATTCTTTATTACCTCCTTATCTTCCAAACCCCTGGACTGATTTATATAATTAAGGTGACGTTAGATAGATATTGATACTCAAGTGTTCTTAAATATGGACGTCACTCTTAATTCAATATGGCGCCCTCTGGAAGTAATTACGTCATGAATAAAAACAAAAAATCGTTGATGAGTACCGTGTGGGTACCAAATAAAAATACTTAATTACAGCAGCAGCTTGGGATAGGCAGGGAACCTGAGAACCTATAAAGAGTATTAAGACACTCTCCTTTCCCACTGTCCGCCGAATTGAAGCATGGCGCGCTGAGTGCGGAACTCAACGCCGTGCTTTGTTTTACAAAAGCCCAGGAAATGAAAATACTAAACTTTTAATATAATTTTGCATAAAATGATATAGCAAATTTAAATAAATATGCCTAAAGCCAGAATGCAATATCTATTGTACGTAATATGCAAGTCACAAAATACATATATTACTTAATAAACGATAAGTAACATTGTATTCAAAGTGTATGGACTTTGGTCTGCAGGTTATTATGTATCTGTTTCAAGCGTTAATAAGTTGATAGGTCAATGTGTACTTTTCAAGGTAGGCATTTTTAAATAAAGAATTTATTAAATTGTTCAAACTAGTGGTAGTGCTTTAGCAATGTATGTATATATCACTTTATATAAACGTGAACGTGAAACCATGATAGTGTGTGTAACGTTTATTTTGTTAATTTAATATACTTTTTATGTATTTTTTTTTTTATTGATAACGGACGGCAAACGAGCAGAAGGACCACCTGATGGTAAGTGGTTACCTTCGCCCATAGACATCTACAACACCAGAGATGTTGTAGATGCGTTGCCAACCTAGAGGATACTGATGGAAGGGGGGACAATGTAGTAGTCCACTATCAGAACCACCACATTTTGGGGAAAGGATGGGTGGGAAAGGGGAAAATCTGGCTTACATGCCATCGAACCGGAACGCATCATTAGATATTTGGCGGTTCGTCTTTGACATGATAGTGGTCGCGAGCCAGACGGAGGACGAACCTCCTACCACCTAACAAAATTATTTACAAAAAATGTTAGCATTCTACACTCCTTCGCTATATAAACTATAAGTGTGCCAAATTTCATGCTCCTCCGTCCGCTTAATTTTCGTAAAAAGGGGCTCAAAGTTTTTGCTTCACGTATTTATATATAGATACTACTTGAAGGTAATATCATGCAAAACATATCTCTGGCACTAGGTTCACTCTACTACTGTTCACTCCCTATTTTTTAACGTTAGGAAATCCGTTACGGATACCCGCCAGCGGGGACTTGAACGGATTATGTGGGATAATCTCCGGGCTGGCTCTAAAGAAACCGACCGTATACCCACTAAAACCTCACAGTGCTTCTCCTCTAACGCCACTGGCCGAGGCCCACGGGACCTGTCCCAATGATACGTGGACACCAATGGCGTGGGGTACAAATTTTATTTAGGCAAGCCGGTAAAAGGTATTTTTAAAAATTTCACTATCGAATGTTGGCGATGACCTTTTTTTTTAGGTCTATAAGATGTCAGAGCTTATTTTTTTCGCAATTTTATGCCCAATATTTTCCTGGCGACCTTTTTTTTTAGCTCTCACACCTTGTTTGACTTTGTTTTTTCGAACTCCACATTTTACTGGCGACCTTCTTTTTTTTTTAAGTCCCATATTTGTACTTTAAAAAGTTAGGCAAGCCGGTGAAAATCGGGTTGTGTGGACGTCTCGCCACGGGTGGACACTCTGACTACCCTGCTATGAAAGTAAAGTGTAAATCTGCTTTTTTTACAAAACTTCCCCTGATTTGGAATAGAATCCACAACCAATCGCACTTATATTCACTGTGCCACTGTGCCACGATACTTTAGTATAGAAATAACATTGTACAAGATAATTTAATAAGTGCCCAGTTATTACCCGTTGTTAATCATATGCACAATTAAAATGACGCATTGTGGAAAATGCAGTCCGTTTGCATCCGCTCGAAGACGTCTACATCGATATAATATAATATCATATATAATGGGGAAAATAACGTATTTCCATACATATAAAAATTATTTATATGTATGGAAATGGAATTTAACTATACATAAATTCTAGAACTTGTCCATCTGTCTGTGGGTTTTTATTTATTTTATTTATTTATTTAGATCCACCAGTGATGATTACAATAATTATTACAAAATAGAAAAAATACAGATTAAAACTCAAAGCTAAATGCATCATCTATTAAGGTGGATACAGCATGCATCAATAATAATTTCATTGTTCTAATAATAATTTAAAATAAATACAAAATGAAAAACAGAAATAAAACAAAATAATATAGAAGTTAGATTACAAGAAGAATTTAGCAAACAAAATATAATCACAATACACAGAGTACAATGTGGTAAAAAATCGAAATGAATAATTCAATTCCCACTGCAGGAAATGAAAATATTAAACCATATTTAGTATTTTCTTTTCCTCGTTATAATATCAAGACGTAATGTCTCAATTCGGCGAAAAGTGGGTCACGGAAATTTTAAAAAAGAAAGGATTGTCTAGGTTCACTAGGTTCCCTCTGCCTACCCTGCTATATGTGGGATACATCGTGAAGCTATGTATGTATGTATAATCATTCCCTCGAGTGGTAATCGAACCTACAACCTTGCACAGTCGTTGTATCACTATCAGACACTACCACTGCGCCACGATATCGTTATATAATATTTTTTTACTCTTTTAATAAAATAATATTTATTATTATAAAAAAGTATAATTATTCTTTTTTATTCTCATTTATTATATTAATACTTTATAGTAACCCCTGTCGTAGCGCAGAGGCACAAGCTTGCGACTGTAAACGCGACAGGTTGTGGGTTCGATTCCCACTCCAGGAAATGATGTATTTTTATTTTCTGGGTTTGGTAACAAGGCAAAGCGCGGCGTTGAGTTCCGCCACTCAGCACGCAATGCCTCAATCTGGCGGAAAGTTGGGAACGGAATTGTTGAAAGAGAACAGAGTATCTTAACACTAGGTTCTCAGGTTCCCTCTGCCTACCCTGCTATACGAGTATGCGGGATACAGCGTGAAGTTAAAAAAAAATTATAATAATACTTTATAATAAAGTACTTTACATAATTAGATAGATAGAGGATATTTATTTATTAGCTGTCAAAATTGACAAAAAAAGAAAAGATAGCTATTAATACTTTTTTATTACCTACCTGCAAATAAAAAAAATATATTAAGCCAGTAACTTATTACAGGGATAAAAAATCTCGTATGTCTATATATAAAAAATGCTTGCGTTACTGAGTGACTGACAGACAACGTACACGCGAAACTACTGCACATAGAAACATAGCATTTGGCATGAAGGCTTCTTTGAAGAGTGTAGGGGAGCACTAAGAGATAATTTTTCAAAATTCCAATGAAAATAATAAGATGAGAAATTTTTAAGTTTTATAGTCAACGCAACACGTAAGTTTTATAGTAGAAAGCGCGGCGTTGAAATCCGCCACTCAGCACACATTGCCTCAATTCGGCGGAAAGTGGGGAACGGAGTGGCTTAACACTAGATTTCCTCTGCCTACCCTGCTATATGCGGGATACAACGTAAAACTATGTATGTATGTACGTATGTACGTATAGTCCACGCAAAATCGAGGGATGCAGCTAGTTCATTAATAATAATTTTGCAATACATATATTTATTAACCGTGACTAACTAAAAAATTTAGGCATTTTGATGATAGAATGTCACAATACGTAAAGTATGAACATGAAATTAAATTATTGTAAAAATTAAAAAAAAATTACATGTTGAAATAGTTGTTTTTGTATAATTGTAATAAGACAGTTTTCTCTCTTTTACCTTCACATAGCAGGGTAGGCAGAGAGAACCCGTAAATCTAGTGTTGTCTTAACACTTAACGGAGTGTCTTAACTCTAGGTTCTGTCAAACATTTCCTTCCTCTACTTTCACACACATTTTTTGCCTAAATGATGAATTGTGTGCTGAGTGGCGGAACTCAACGCCGCGCTTTGCCTTGTTACCAGATCAAGGAAAATGATATTACTAAATGTTATTTAATATTTTCACTTCCTGGAGTGGGAATCGAATCCACAACCTATCGCATTTACAGTCGCACGCTTGTACCTCTGCGCCACGACAGGCCTTAAAAATTTATGACATAGTATTTGTAAATAATGTGTAAATATTAGACTGGAATCCTATGCGTAATAATTTTTACAGTAAATACATCGATTGCTCAAAAACAAAGTGTTTGGGTTCATAGAATCAAAAATATTTTAACTTATCAAATAAGCAACATTTTTTTTAGCTTCACGCTGTATCCCGCACAAAGCAGGGCAGAGAGAACCTGAGAAACTACTGTTAAGACACTCCGTTCTCTTAAGATTTCCGTTACCCACTTTCCGTCGAATTGAGGTATTGCGTACTGAGTGGTGGCGCTCAACGCCGCGTTTTGCCTTGTTACCAGAGAGAAGAAATTGAAAATATTAAATATTAATTATTATAAAAATCAAAAATGAAAATCAAAATATTCTTTATTAAAGTAAGCTATTACAAGAACTTTCGAATCGTCAATTTACAAAGGTGTCAGTCGTGTCAGTACTAACGGGAGCTACCACCGGTGAGGAAGGCTGTTCTGCTGAGAAGAGCCGGTAAGAAATACAATAGTTGCTCTTTTCAAATAAAATTTCTACAATAAATATACAACTATGATGAGCCTCCCGACTCTCGGGTGAGCGTCAACAGCATTTAATTCCACACATTGACATCATTATAGTATTCTTGGACAGAATAATATACTTTTTTCAATAATATGTTCTTAATCTTAACTTTAAATTGTTGAAGTGGCAGATCTGGAATTATTCCTGGAATTTTTGGATTTTTTACAAATATTCAATATTTTCATTCCCTGAAGTGGGAATCGAATCTACAACATGTAGTGTCTAAAATGGCAAGTTGTGCCACGACTAGCGTCAATAAGTAACTTAAACTCAAGAAATTAAGTAACAATTAATTATTTTAATAGGCCATCGTGGGACAAAGTCTGATTGTAGATGCGATTGGTTGTGTGTTCGATTCCCATCTAGGGCAATGATTATAAATTATTAAATTTATATATTATTATTTAGAACGCCTAAACGCCTGTCGAGGCGCAGAGGCACAAGCGTGCGACTGTAAACGCGACTAACCCACAACCGTGGGTTCGATTCCCACTCCAGGAAATGTTAGTATTTTAATTTCCTGGGTTTAGTAACAAGGCAAAGCACGGCGTTGAATTCTGCCACTCAACACGAAATGCCTCAATTTGGCGGGAAGTGGGGAACGAAATTGTTATATGAGAACGGAGTGTCTTAACACTAGGTTCTCAGGTTCCCTCTGCCTACCCTGCTATAAGCGGGATACAGCGTGAAGTTAAAACAAAAATTTAGAAAACACGCAATGTCCCAAATTCATGGAGAAAGCGTCAAACGGAGTGTTTTAACACTAGGTTCTCTATGACTACTATATTATGCGGGATAAAACGTAAAGCTATTTTTAATTTCAATTAACTTTAAAGTTAAAGTAATTAAAAATTACTTATTGTCTTATTTTTAATTCCTTACAATAATACTTCAACACATGCCATATATTTTATGATCTGAGAATTTATGACTTTTCACGCACTAGTAAAACTTTTTATAGGTAACATTTTTTATGTTAGCTAACTGTGGATAATATTTTTTTGTAATATATATTTTTTATGTCAAAAATATAGATTTTTTTAAGATTAATATTTTTTTACACCGTTATGCTTTTTCTTGTATAGTGGGGTATTCAGAAAGAACGTAGCAGCGAGGGGTGAAAATTTTAGTTAGGCAAGCCGGTAAATTAAGGGAAGCCGATGTATATTTAAGGAAGCCGGTATATATATTTAAGGAAGCCAGTAACTTTTAGGGAAACCGATATATTTAGGGAAACCGGTATAGGATGTCAAGGTATTTCGTAATTTCACTATAGAATTTTTTTTTAGGTCTATAACATGTCAGAGCTTTTATTATGCAATTTTATGCCCAATATTTTCCTGGCGACCTTTTTTTTAGATCTCACACCTTGTTTGACCCTGTTTCCAGATTTGGAAGAGCGAGCTTTTTTTTACTTTGTAAAAAAACTTTTGTACTTGTACTTTGAAAAGTAAGGCAACCTGGTGGGAATCGAGTTGTACCTCGCCACTGGAACCTAGTGTTAAGACACTCCGTTCCCCACTTTCCGTCCGTATATTGATATAGTATGGTAAGTGGCGTACCTCAACGCAACGCTATATATGTCCAGAGCGTAAAATTGAAAATTATTTAGAAATTTTATAATTTCCCTGAATGGAAATCGAACCCATTACCTTCGCTCTTATAAACAGATGCTGTCACATTACGCCACGATATCCCCTAATTAATTAAATAATAATGAATTATTTTTTTATTCGAATATTTTTTTAATAATTGTTGATATTATTGACTGGCACCGAGGCGTATTTAGTTATTCTTTTTTTTTTTTTTTTATTGATAACGGACGGCAAACGAGTAAGGACCACCTGATGGTAAGTGGTGCAGCTTCGCCCATAGACATCTACAACGCACACCAGAGATGTTGATGCGTTTACCATTAAGAGGATACTGATGGAAGAGGGGGACAATGTGGTAGTCCACTATCAGAACCACCGCATTTTGGGGAAAGGATGGGTGGGAAAGGGGAAAATCTGGCTTACATGCCATCAGACAGAACACATCATAAGATATTTGGCGGTTCGTCTTTGACATCGATAGTGGTCACTTGAGCCAGACGGAGGACGAACCTCCTACCACCTAACAAAAATGTTTCGTAATAAATTTTCTTTTTAGTGCATTTTATTTAGAACCGCTTTTCTATTTTTATATATTTTTTTATTATTTTTTTTTATTATAATGGAATAACAAAATTAAAAGTAGTAGTAGTAGTAGTAGTAAAAAGGAAAGAGACATGGTTATTATTTCTAAATCTAAATGAATCGATGTCTAAACAAATATATATAACTAGCTATGTTCCGACGTCGTCTGCATGGAATTTAACAAAAAAAGGTACATATTGTCCAGATAAAGTTATAATAATAGAAATCAATTTTCTTAAATAAAAGTAGGCTCAAGTTACTCCTTGTTACATCAACTACCTGGCAGTAAAGTCCCGGCTCAAGAATCGGGTCCAGCCGTTTCAGAGATTAACCAGGAAAGAAACACACAAAAATTGTAAAAAAATATTTTGGTACATATACCGTAGATGGTGAGGAACGGAGTGTCTTAACACTAGGTTCCCTCTCTGCCTACCCTGCTTAGCTACGGGATACAGCGTGAAGCTATGAGTATGTATGTATGTACCGTAGATATTCATATGCATATAGTAAAAACCGGTTATTTAATATTATAAACAGACACTCAATTCTATTATATATATAGATATATAAATACATCCCGTAATACCGTCACTTCTTCGAGAACAATAAGCAAGGGTATATTTTTATTACCTTTACAAAATATAACATAATTTTCTACTTAAATATAAATAAATAACAAAATTTATGGTTAAAATAGGCTGAATAGTAAATATCTTTGTTATATTGCATTTTAAGAAAAAAAAATTTTTCAATAATAATTTATTAAAAAATAAAAATTAAAAAAAATAAACTCACCGTTCATATTAATCAATTTCACTTAACCACCATACACAATAAAAAGAAAATCGAAAAACACGCTATAAACACAATTTATTTGCCAAAATTAATTTTTATTCGTATATTAAATTAAATTTTATTTAATAAATTAATTAATTCGTCAAAATTAATATTTATTTTAATATTTCAACCGTCAGCCAAGAGGCGATCGCGTTTCGAGTGGAAGCGTACTAAGCGCGTGCGCAGCTACCTGAGACTGAACGATAAACATTTGATTTTGACATCTTACGTACGTTAACTTTAATAATCATTTCATAATTACTTTAGATAAAGTTAAAAAAAATTAACAAATTTCATGTAAACATGAAATTTGTTAACTTTTCCTTAAGAAATAGGTTTTTTTTAATAATTATCGAGAATCTATATTTTAATACGTGAAGCAAAACCTTTGGACCCTTTTTTACGAAAATTATTCGGACGGAGGAGCATGAAACTTGGCACACTTATAGTTTTTATAGCAAAGGAGTGCAGATTGATGAGTATCTTTTTAAAATAATACATAAAAAATACATAATAATAATGAAATAAATGTTATACACACTACCATGGTTTGACATCCATGTTTATATCAAGTGTCATATACATACATTGCTAGGACGCGTTATTAACGCGTCAACGGGAACACTAGTTAACTATATTCCGCGACGTTTTTGTCTACTACAAAATTGAAAATCATTTTTTATTGCGTTTTCATAGAAATTTCCAGAAATCCTCTCTTAGTCCTCCCCTACATCCCCCAAGGATCCCGAATGTCTCTGGCATATGCCAGTAGTTTGGCCGGTACGTTGTCTGTCTGTTGTTTTATATATATAAATAAAATATGTGAATATATCTTTACAAGGCGTGAATAGATTTATAAGTCGACTTGCATGTATAATTTTGTAAATATTTATTGACGATAGTATTTATTTTATTTATAGGGTAAATGAATTGACTATTTCAAATAATTGAAATTTTAACAAAAAAAGGACACCGTTTTGAAAATTTTAAGTAAAATTATTTTGTATAACTCAAAAACTACTTATTACTTACTACTTACTTAGGGCCACATCTATCATATAAAAAAAATCATCAAAATTGTTTCACCCAGTCAAAAGTAATAAAGATTTTTTTTAGCTTTACGCTGTATCCCGCATATAGCAGGGTAGGCAGAGGGAACCTAATGTTAAGACACTCCGTTCCCGACTTTCCGCCGAATTGAAGCATTGCGTGCTGAGTAGCGGAACTCAACGCCGCACTTTGCCTTATTACCAAACCCAGGAAATGAAAATACTAAACTTTTACATTTCCAGGAGACGGAATCGAACCCACAACCTGTCGCTTTTACAATCACATGCTTGTGCCTCTGCGCCACGACAGACGTTATTTTTTGTTGAAATCTTAATTATCGATTTATTAATGTATTCACGCCTTGTAGATATAGATATTGTACATTACGAAGCATAAATGAAAGAATATTTTTTTATTGTTGTTGTTGATGTAAATTAAAAATAATAATTTCTTCATTTTGTATTCATTAAGTGATAAAGTATTTAAATATCTTTAATGTAATTTTATATGATTATTATCAGGAAGTAAACATATTTAATAAGCAGTATGTGTATATGTGCAGAGGCCTTCATAGCACAGTGGAACAGCGTCTGACTGTAAACATGAGATAGTGGATTCGATTTCCAAGTAATATAGTATTTTCATTTCCTGGGTCTGGTAACGAGGTAAAGCGGCGCTAAGTTCCGCTACATAAGTAGCGGAACTTAACGCCGCGCGCGTGCGTGCTAACACGCAGTGGCTCAATTTGGCGGAAAGTAGGGAACGGAATTGTTGAAAGAGAACAAGTGTATGAACATTAAGTTCTCAGGTTTTCTCTGCATATCCTGCTATATGCAGGATACAGTGTGAAGCTAAAAAAAACCCCTGATTTGGTGCGGCAATCCGTAATGTTGATTTCTGCCCCTCAATACATAATGTTTCGAATTCGGACGAAAAATAGAGAACGGATTATTTTGAAACAAGTTTTTCTCTACCTACCCTACAAAAAAGGAAATAAATTAACTTTTCCTTAGTAACTTAGTAACATACTCAGCTATTTTAATGTGATATTATGATACACATACATACATAGCTTCACGCTGTATCCCGCATCTAGCAGGGTAGGCAGAGGCAACCTAAGTTAAGACATTCTATTCCCCACTTTCCGCCGAATTGAGGTATTGCGTGCTGAGTGGCGGAACCCAACGCCGCGCTTTGCCTTGTTACCAAGCCCAGGTAATGAAATAAAAAAACATTTTCTGGAGTGGGAATCGAACCCACAACGCCACGACAGGCGTTATGTAATATATACTATATATATACAAGACTATACAAAGAAAACAATAGAAATGATTTTTTTTACTGATAACTGTGGGCTAACGAACAGAAGGACTACTTGATGGTAAGTAGTTACCTTCGCCCTTAGACATCTACAACACCGAGGTGTTGTAAACGCAATGCCGACTTAGAGGATAGAGATGGAAGGGGAGGACAATGTAGTATCTATCGGAACCACCATTCTGTGGAAAGGATAGGTGGGAATAGGGAAGACCTGGACCCTTACATGTCATCGAACCGGAACACATCATTAGATATTTAGTGGTTATAAATAACATAACAATCATATTTTATATATTGTTTTTTGTAATTTTGTAAACAAATAATTTAAATACAATTGAGGACATCGTATCGCAGTGGGACAGTGGAACGCGATTGGCTGTGGTTTCCACACGGACAAATGAACGTACTTATTTAAACTATTTTGATTTCTTCGCTTTCCATTTGAATTCAAGAGATTGCGGTTTGATTGGCGGAACTCAACTCCGCGTTTTATCTGACTACAGCGAAAGTTAGAATACCTTACACCTTGACACACAGCACAGCATAGTAAAGTATTATGTTTTGTTTCTTACTGGCTGGCGGTATAAGATATGTTTTTAAACATAAATTTAAAAAAAATGTTTGTACGGAATTCAAAGAAATAATAGCCTATGACCATCTACAAGTTATTCCGCATCAAATGAATTCAGAAGTCCATCAGTTGCGTTCTGTAGTTTTTGACGTGATGGACGAACGCGAGAGGGGAATCTTTAATAGGATTTATATATAAACTAAGCTGTTACTCGCGGCTTCGCTTGCTTTGTTAAAGGGAAATAATTAATGGGAAGAAGCTCCTTAGCAATCAATGGATTCACCGTGCGGGTGCCCATCGCGTTGCAGAGAGAGGGCTTGCAGAGTGGGACTTACCGCAACGTTTAGGTTTAAGGGCGCTAAAATGCGCATTAACGTTCACCTCCACTATCGCGCTCCTCTCTCTACTAACCATGTTTTTTAAAAGATCCTACTATTGCCGCTTTCGAAATACACGCTGAACAGTTCAAAATAGTACTAGAATAATATTAAAATAAGTAACTCCTAAGTAACTCTTTGTCACCTATCTCCACTCAAAAATCCACATAACATCCTTCCATGCAACGTGGAAAGAGGACAAATAAAAACATTATCCTGTCAAATAGTAAAAAAAAACTAAAAGTATCAGTCTTTTTAATATCTCTAAGAGGCATCTATGTATACAAAGTTTCAACTGATAATCGGTTAAGTAGTTTTGGCGTGAAAGCGTAATAAACAAACATACATTCGTGTTTATAGCATTAATAGGGATTTTAAAGCATATTGATCGAAACAGGAAGTTGAATATTTATTATTAGTTATAATAAAAACTACCGATATCGCTAAGAGGATGTTTTTTTGTAAAAATTCAAAAGATTATACTTATGTATAAAAAATATATTAAGCCTGTCGTGGCGCAGAGGCACAAGCGTCTGTAAACGCGGCAGGTTGTGGTTTCGATTCTCGCTCCAGGAAATGTAAAAGTTTAGTATTTTCATTTCCTGGCTTTGGTAACAAGGCAAAGCGCGGCGTTGAGTTCCACCACTCAGCACGCAATGCCTCAATTCGGCGGAAAGTGGGGAACGGAGTGGCTTAACACTAGGTTCCCGCGATCTATCCTGATATATGCTGGATACAACGTGAAGTTATGTATGTATATTGTTTTCATATAAACGAGCACACAAAGTTCAAAAACACATACTAATATTATGTATTGAGATTTATTGTATTGTAAAATATATTTTATTATGTATTTAGATCATAAATATGTACTGTATTCATTGTTTTTTTAATTGACCTTGCTAGTTTTTTATATGCAACCAAAATGTGCGTGTAATCATTTTGAAGAAGGAACACTTCAATACAAAATATATTTGTCAGCATGATAAGCATTTTATATTGATATAAAAAAATTAAAAATATATGATTTTATACAGATAAGCCGATATATATAAGTAAGCCGGTATATATATATATTTTTTTTTTTATTGATAACGGACGGCAAACGAGCAGAAGGACCACCTGATGGTAAGTGGTTACCTTCGCCCATAGACATCTACAACACCAGAGATGTTGTAGATGCGTTGCCAACCTAGAGGATACTGATGGAAGGGGGGACAATGTGGTAGTCCACTATTAGAACCACCACATTTTGGGGAAAGGATGGGTGGGAAAGGGGAAAATCTGGCTTACATGCCATCGAACCGGAACACATCATTAGATATTTGGCGGTTCGTCTTTGACACGATAGTGGTCGCGAGCCAGTCGGAGGACGAACCTCCTACCACCTAACATAAGATATATAGAAGTATATAGAAGTATGCCGGTATATATAGGTTCAACCTAGACGAAAATATTGAACATTTTTAAGATATAGGCTGATAAGTTTTTACTTATTTACTTAACTTTACGCTTTATCCCTAGCGGGATAGTCAGAGAGAACGGAGCGCCAAACGCTACGGTCCCTGCATACCTCTTTCGCCTCGTCCACAGTCATGCATGCCCTGGGGGGGTCCTCATCCTTTTTACGTGACCTTCCTCCTGTATCATTGATACTGTGTTCTCGAAGGTCAACCGAGGTCCCCCTACCTCTCTTGCCGCTCACCTTTGCTTCATATATGAAGCGAATGTGAGCGGATAATCTGATAATAAAGATATATCTTTCTCACAATTCTTACATCATTCATTCTTTAATTTTCTCGGCCTTATCTTTTTAGGCGTTAAAATTTTTGAACTCTTTTTTGCAATCCTAAATTTTATCAAATTTGTTTTTGTTTGGCATCATAAATCGTCATTCAGCTGTATAGGCTGAATGACGACTTATGATTTACCTGCTGGTAAATCAGCCACTAATTTATTGTACTTCACAAAAGGTAAGCTGATAAGGATCGTGTTATGTGGACGGTTTGCAACTGTTCTAATCTATAATATATATGGAAATTATGTTCCAAGGGGTTATTTTTTGTTTTGGCATAGTGCGTCACTAAGTCCCGCCACTCAGCACGCAATGCATCAATTCGGCGGAAAGTGGGCAAAGGAATTGTTGGAAGAGAATAAAGTGTGTTAACACTAAGTTCTCAGGTTCCCTCTACCTACCCTGCTATGAAACTAAAAAAACCTAATATTCAGTTTTTTTCTATTTTAGTAAAACTTTCGAGAAATCTCTCTCAGTTTTTCTCAGTTCTCCCTTACATTCCCCCAGGAGTTTAAAAGCCAAATTAAACTACTAGCCGTAGGCTAGTTACGGCTAGTAGTTTCGCCTGTACGTTGTCTGTCAGTCACTCAGTAACGGAAGAGTTTTATATGTATAGATTACATCGTCCATAGATTGCAAACGCTTTTTGTCTTAAAAGCTTAATTTTTTAATTAATTAATTTCTTATTGGATCTTTTTACATTACTCATTAATATATGCATTTACATACTTTATTACAAGTATCTATGCAATTTTTTCACTATTTTATTAATTCTATAAATATTCAAATACATAGAATTAAGTAATAACTTTTTGTTGTAATTTTTAAATCAGGAAGCTCAATGAAATCGTATAATAATAATATATTTATTTCACCACTAATAACATTTTTTACACTAATTACAACAATGCTTAGCTTAATATCAAGTAGCATTTTCACAATAAGTTTTGTGGTTGCCACTGTCGCCGTACTAGGAAACCTGTATTACGGCATACAGCACCAACCCCTCAGAATAGGTAAGAAAGTACTATTGCCTGTCTAAAGAGTATTAAAAGTAATAAGAAATAAAATTGATGTAATAATAACAATTTCATGTAAATTTTGTTTGTCATGACGTTTGTTTATGCAGTCGTCTGTTAAATGTCTGAGTGTTCGCGATGGTTGTCTTTTTTTATTGACCAAAGGAGGCAAACGAGCAGAAGGACCACCTGATGGTAAGTTACTTTCACCCCTAGACACTTACAACACCAGAGGAGTTGTAAATGCGTTGCCAGCCTAAAGGGTAGATAGACGGGGAGGAGAAAAAGTAGTGGCCACAGCAGTCCGCCATAGGGAACACTACATTCTGGGGAAAGGATGGGTGGGAATAGGGAAAACCTGGCTTACATGCCATCGAACCGGAACACATCATTAGATATTTAGCGGTTCGTCTTGGATATGATAGTGGTCGCGAGCAAGTCGTAGGACGAACCTCCTACCACCTAACTACTGGGATACCCGCCTCTTAGGGGACGCTACCCAGCGGCGGAGGGGAATAGTATTCTAACCTCGTCCCCTCACAGGGAGAAAGTGAAGTGAGTGTGTCGAACTAAGTGTCAAAACACTCTGTTCTCCATTTCCCGCCCGAAATCAAAATATGGTGTGTTGAGAGGTGGAACTCAATTCCACGCTTTTTCTTTTACATCTTATCTAATACATTGATTTTTTTTTCTTTTTAATTTTGCGCTGTATCCCGCATATAGCAGGGTAGGCAGAGGGAACCAGAGATTCTAGTGCTAAGACACTCCATACTCTTTCAACAATTCCGTTCCCACTCTCCGCCCAATTGAGGCACTGCGTGTAATGAACATAATATATGTATATCTTGTATAATATATCTTATTATATTAATAAACACATTTAAGTGATAAGTATCGTTAACATTTCTAAAATTATATTTTTTTGTACAATTTTAAAATTAATCAACGTTAAATTTAAGTACAGTTTAATGAATAATAAAAAATCATCGTAATTATATATATACTTGTATTGCGTCACTAATAATGATAAAAATGTTTCTAGAAACTATAGAAAATTAGTAGGGCTGCCATCTATCCGGGATTCCCCGGATTTGTCCTAGTTTGGGTGTTCGGGGAAGTCTCGTTTTTCTTTAAAATAAACAATACGTTAAAACATATCTAGCTTAATTCGATTTTGATTATATAAATCACAAAAAAATTGAGTGATTAAAAAATATTTTTTTTTTTGATGGAATAAATCTTGAGCTTTTCAAAATCTCTTTTTAACTAAAATGTCCAAAGTCTTTTTTATTTTTCAGCTAATGGAAGGACTAATATTATATATAATATAATATCTACGAAAGTATATAAATATATTTGTATGTATTATATGTATAGTATGATTATTTATTTATATTCATATATATCATTTTAAATTAGCTTTTCCGTACCTATATATGTATTTCCTATATAAAGAAGGTTGGTTGGAAGCGAATGGTAATGAGCGTTAAGCCCACCTTTTGTACACTTTTTTATATTGTGTGCAATAAAGAATTTATAAATAAATAAATAATATTAGGAAGCTATCTTTTCACCTGTCGTGGCGCAGAGGCACAAGCGTGCGGTAGTGGGTTCGATTCCCACTCCAGGAAATGTTAGTCTTTTCATTTTCTGGGTTTGGTAACAAGGCAAAGTGCGGCGTTGAGTTCCGCCACGCAGCACGCAATGCCTCAATTCGGCGTAAAGTGGGGAACAGAATTGTTGTAAGAGATCGGAGTACCTTAACACCCCAGGCTCTCAGGTTCCCACTCTGCCTACCTTGCTATATGCGGGGTACAGCGTGAAATTAAAAAAAAAAAGATTTAACCGTATCTTTTCAGCAGAGTGTCTGCTTTCGATTGTCCATCTGAGTACCTTTACGTTCTAAATTTGACTCTAAAGTGCTTCGAAAAGTATATACTTGTATTTCAGTTACAATAATTATTTATCTCTCCTCCTTGGAAGACCAATGTAGGTTTAAATACATACATAGCTTCACGCTGCATATAGCAGGAGTAGGCAGAGGAACCCTAGTGTTAAGAGAAGTAGACCCGTTCCCCACTTTCCGCCGAATTGTGGCTTTACGTGTTGGGTGGCGGAACTCAACTCCGTGCTTTGCTTTGTTAACAGGCAGGGATAAATATTATATTTAATTTTTAGCTTCCTTAGGAGTGGAATCGAACCCACAACCAATCGCTCTTTTAAATAAAGTCCTTTTCACACTGTCAAACTCCTCTCTCTTTCACCTAAATATATTTAATTCTTTTAAAAGATTTTTCTTGTATAAACATAATCTTTATAAATTATTAAAAACTTTTTACTGCTTTCAATGTTTTAATATATATTTTTTCATTTTTTAAAAGCATAATTACAACATAATTACCATATATATCAGCTCTTGGACTTGGTAACCCAGACAAGACTTAAAAACAAAAAGAAAAGGATAATATGAATGTTTTCACATTTATAAAAATACACTGAAATTTAAAATGTAATTAAGATTATAATTAAGGTTTAACAAGAAGAAAAACATATGAAAAATGTAGTCAATTTTTTCTTGCACTACGCTTAAAAAGTTACATTGTTACACATATGCCAATAACTTAACGCCTGTCGTGGCGCAGAGGCACAAGCGTGCGACTGTAAACACGACAGAGGTAATGGGTTCGATTTCTGTCAGAAAATTTAGTTTCGTTCCTGGGTTTGGTAACAAGGCAAAGCGCGGCGTTGAGTTCCGCTATTCAGCACGAAATACCTAAATTCGGCGTAAAGTGAGAAGCAGTGTCTTAACACTAGATTTTCAGGTTCCCTCTGCCTACCCTGTTATTTGTGGGATACAGCGTGAGCTAAGCGCGGCATTGAGTTCCGCCCATCAGCGCAATGCCTTAATTCGGCGGAAAGGTGGGAAGCGGGTGTTTAACACTAGGTTCCCAGATTCCCTCTGCCTACCCTATTTGTGGGATACAGCGTGAAGCTAAAAAAAAGCGCGGCATTGAGTTCCGCCACTCAGCACGCAATGCCTTAATTCGGCGGAAAGTGGGAAGCGGAGTGTCTTAACACTAGGTTCCCAGATTCCCTCTGCCTACCCTGTTATTTGCGGGATACAGCGTGAAGCTAAAAAAAAGCTCTAGAACTATGCGCCAGAATTCCATTAGATGCACTAGCTATCATATAAAAAAAAATCATTAAAATCAGTTCATCCAGTAAAAAGTTATGCGGTTGCCTATGCCTTTTTGACGTCAGTACAAAAAAATCTAATATACCTACGTAATAATCATATTTACGTAAATAATAACGGAATTTGGAAGAATTTACGAACAATTTACGTCAAATTAGAACATTGGAATTTTACTGCTAATAGAAAAACCTCTTCATTTACAATTAAATATACATTATATATCATTAAAATATTTGATAACATGTAAATAAAATGTAGTAAATATTTATACTTTTTTTTTAACTTCACGCTGTATCCCGCATATAGCGGGGTAGGCAGAGGAAACCAGAGAACCTAATGTTAAGACACTCCATTCTCTTTCAACATTTCCGTTCCCCACTTTCCGCCAAATTGAGGCATTGCGTGTTGAGTGGCGGAACTCAACGCCGCTCTTTGCCTTGTTACCAAACAGAAGAAATGAAAATACTAAATTTTACATTTATTTTTACCTGGAGTGGGAATCGTACCCACTATAGGGATCGAATAATCGAACAATATAGGGAATTTGGGCAGAAAATGTAGAGCGGAGTGTCAAAGAAACTCTAATGTAATGTGTATTTGCGGAAAGTCTTTGAAGACAAAAGAAAAAGATGTTTTTGTGAATAAAGTGACAGTTGACTCGTTGCTAAGACAACGTATATTTTACATGTCAATGAGGCTACTAGTTCATAATTTCTTTTTTTTTAGCTTCACGCTGTATCCCGTGAAGTATATATCATATAGCAGGGTAGACAGAGGGAACGGGAGGTAAGGAATTCTTTTTCAAGATTTCCGTCCCCACATTCCGCCAGATTGAGGCATTGCGTGCTGAGTTAATTTCCGCCATTTAATACGCAATGTCTCGAAATTGGGCGGAAAGTGGCGAACGGATTGTCTTGACATCATGTTCACTTTAACGACCTTGCTATGTGGGATAAAGCGTGAAACTGTTTTTTTTTAAATATATTGAATATTTAAATATTCTTTATATTAATTAATGATCATTAATTTACTTCATTCACTATAAGTGCACTCAATCAACACTCAATTATTAACAATTATATTAAATAATAAATCAAATACAACTTATATAATGTTTGTACACAACTATGTGTCATACAAGTATGTATTCATTTATATTGTGAATAGATTAGAAATAACAAGCTTATTTATGAGCAAAATACAAGTAAGAATAGGAATTAGGCGTGTACATCCGTTACAAAAAATTACATGTCCAATGCCTATACATAGGATATTTTTTTTTTAACTTCACGCTGTATCCCGCACACAGCAGGGTAGGCAGAGGGTACCTGAGAACCTAGTGTTAAGACACTTCGTTCTCTTTCAACATTTCCGTTCCCCACTTTCCGCCAGATTGAGGCATTGCGTGTTGAGTGGCGGAACTCAACGCCGCGCCTTGCCTTGCTACCAAACCCAAGATATGAAAATACTGAATTTTACATTTCCTGGAGTGGGAATCGAACCCACAACCTGTCGCGTTTACAGTCGCACGCTAGTGCGTCTGCGCCACGACAGGCGTTGGACATGTATAATTACATGTATTTTATTTTACCTTCACTCTGTATCCCGCATATAGCACTATAGGCAGAGAGAACCTGAGAATCTAGTGTTAAGACACTGTTCTCTTCAGACTTTTCGACTCACTTATCTTGTTTTTAATATGCTTTTAATATGACTTGGCTAATGGCGGTCGGTGTTTGGGGAAAAAAAATGTCTTATTTCCTAAGCTTAGTTAAGCGATATGAAAATATTGTGAAAGTTGACAAAAGGTATGGACCACGTGTCTGTTGTGTTCAGAATAAATATATAAAAACAAACATATAGTACACTAGCCGTGTCCGCGACTTCGCATGGAATTTAACAAAAAGTTATATTGTGCTAAAGTTATGAATGAAAGATTTTTCTAAAACAAATGTAAATAAAGTTACTCTTTATTACATCAGCTACCTGCCAGTAAAAGTCTCGTCAAAATCGGTCTAGCCATTTCAGAGATTACCTGGAACAAACAGACAGGCAGACAAAAATTGTAAAAAATGTTATTTTGGTATAGGTATGTATCGTAGATATATTCATATGCATGTAGTAAGAGCGGTATTTTTTTTATCTTCACGCTGTAACCCGCATATAGCAGGGTAGGCAGAGGGAACCAGCGAACCTAGTGTTAAGACATTCCATTCTCTTTCAAGAATTCCGTTCCCAACTTTCCGCCGAATTAAGGCATTGCGTGTTAAGTGGCGGAACTCAACGCCGCGCTTTGCCTTGTTACCAAACCTAAGAAACGAAAATACTAAATTGTACATTTCCTGGAGTGGAAATCGAACCCACAACCTGTCGCGTTTACAGTGCCTCTGCGCCACGACAGGCGTTATAATAAAAAGTGTCGTTACAATTTTTGGTCTTAATTTTTTCCGTCTACTTTTCGCAACGTGCGATAAGGAACTTCGTTTCAAAAATACATTCGGTATAAATTCGGTCTTCTGCACTTCTTTGTATGCCAATTTTCATATTCGTTCGTTAACAAAGTTTTCATAAAAATAAATTTTATATATTGTACACTAAAAAAGAGATTTTTTTTCCTTCACGTATTAATAACTATAATGATAATTATTATGTTGAGTCGTCAAAAAGATTAAGCATTTAAAAATATTTGATTGATTATTTCCTGTACATTTTTTAAATGGTTAGTAATATTAAATTACATTGCAGTAATAATTGTGAGAACGTATTAGCATACTTTTATTTATTACTGTGAAATATTGGCAGGCCTTGACAGTAAAATCGGTTTGCCGTCACTGCAGACGGCGTGACGCTCTAATGGCATCATACCTCTTGTACACATCTGCCAGCGTCCCAGGACGGCTTATTTTGTTTATCTGCATAATTAATTCCTATTTTTTTTGGACAGAGAACCTAGTGTTAAGACACTCCGTTCTCTTACAACAATTCCGTTCCCCACTTTCCGCCAAATTAAGGCATTGCGTGTTGAGTGGCAGAACTCAACGCCGCGCTTTGCCTTGTTACCAAACCCAGAAAAATGAAAATATTAACATTTCCTGGAGTGGGAATCGAACCCACAACCTGTCGTGTTTACAGTCGCACGCTTGTGCCTCTGTGCCACGACAGGTTTTGGCTTAATCACTACGATTAAATGTGCATTGTACATGTTGTTGTGAATTCGGACAGTAAGCTGAGAACGGAGTGTCTTAACACTATTTTCTGTATGCCTATCCTGCTATGCGGAATAAACCTCGAAGCTACTATATGCTATATTTTTTTTTCCTTAACACCCAACGTGGGCGAAGCCGCGAGCATAAACTAGTCGAATATATGTAAGACTTTCTTAAGATGATATTTCGTCAATTTTTAATACATAATAAGACATTTACTAAATGTATATGTGGTAGAAAATTTTAAATTTATCTTTTATCACGTTTACCGCAACGAGGCATTCAAGGGCGATTAGTAAGCTATCTAAAAATTTTAAAGGTGTAGGCCATATAAGTGCATTGACATACGAGTATCTATGAAAAGATTGTATTTTAATCTTGTAGAAACATACAAAAGTAGGTAAGTTTTGTACAAGAACAAATACAAAAAAGAAAAAAGCAGTGTAGGTGCAATGGCAGCCTTTTTGCTAATAGTATTCTTCATTTGAAGTCTTACCACTGCGCCATAACGGTGCTAAACATTACCAAATACGTCGCTAAATTAACTACAATTCGCAACAATATTTGCTATAAAATTATAAAGGCGTATATGTATCAGTCCAAGGATAGTTTTGAAAGAGATTCGACCTTTCCAGTAAATATAAAACGAGACTTATATATTATTATCTGACATTATATTAAAGATTATTTATTAAATGCCTGTCGTGGCGCAGAGGCACAATCGTGCGACTGTAAATGCGACAGGTTGTGGGTTTGATTCCCACTCCAGGGAGTAAAAATGTTAAATATTTATGGTATTTAGTATTTTCATTTACTCGTTGAGGTAACAAGGCAAAGTGCGGCGTTGAGTTCCGCCACTCAGCACGCAATGCCTCAATTCAGTGGAAAGTGGGGAATAGAAATGTTATGAGAATGGAGTGTCATAACACCAGGTTCTCTCTGACGGTATACGGGGATAGTTGTGATGTTAAAAGAAAAATATTTTTGTTTCTTTTCTTTTTTTTACTTCACGCTGTATCCCGCACATAGCAGGGTAACCAGAGGGAATACAAGAACCTAGTATTAAGTACGTTCTTTTTAACAATTCCGTTACCCACTTTCCGTTAAATTGAGGCATGGCGTGCTAAATGTTTGCCTTGTTTTTTTTTTTTTTTTTTTTTTTT